>JABSTQ010008624.1:0-33633 GCA_013358835.2 Ixodes persulcatus | reverse complement strand
AGGGTGCCTTGGCTTGGACACCAGGATGATCAGTGAGTCGCCACTTCTGCTATCCCCTCCCTTCTTTCACCCTTGTCTTCTCCTTCTTTTCACTCTTCTCATTTCTCTTCTTTCCTTTTTCAACTCCTTTGGCGGCAAGGGCTAACCTTGGGTGGCGACAGACCCCTTGTCCAGACCCACACTTAATTAAAGTTCCTGGGCAGTTCTAATAGCATAACGTTTCCAGCAAAGCCCTTTTTGTTATTGTGCGTTATACTATATTCCCTTGTTGAGCTCTGTGGTGGGCGGAACACCACAAGTTCTGAACACCCTTGCCTTTTTATGGCGTCCCTTTCTTCTAAATCCCGAGCAGAGCAACCCCCCAAAAGGGTTCGCCCCGCTCCCTTTACTTTTGCCAAAACCAAAGAACCCGACACCTTTTCACGTTTTCTTGTACTTCATACGGCAAACGACAGTCAACCGTTGTCAAAGATGTCACCTTTTCTTGTCTCTAAGGTCCTATAGCAGATGATCGGAAAGAATTACAAGGCAAAAAAACTTGCTGGGGACCTCCTCTGTTTTACCGATATTTTCAAAAGCTCTAGAAAAAATAATACATCACAGGCTGTATAGTTTCTGCGAAAAGTGTTCTATCTTAACACTCTGTCAATACGCATTTATGAGGGGTTTCTCTACCGAACTTGCCTTGTTAAAACAAAAGGAATTAATTTTAAGCAATACTGAAAAAAAGTTATTAACACTCGAAGTATTCATAGATTTTTCAAAGGCGTTCGACCGGATCAATCATGATACATTACTTCAAAAGCTGCATATTTATGGCATTCGTGGCGTTGCTCTAGATACGATTAGAAGTTATCTTAGTTATCGATACCAGTGCGTTGAAATAAATAAAATACAATCGGATCTTAGGAAACAGACTGCCGGCGTACCGCAAGGGAGCATTCTGGGACCACTTCTTTTAAATCTATACATCAATGACATCGTAAATATTGATAAAAATGTAAGTCTCATTATTTACGGTGATGATACCAGTATATTCTTTTTAGGGGATCATACTGGTCAGATTATAAGTGCCGCAAATAAGTGTTTGGAAAAGTTAAATGCCTGGACAAATTCAAATTCATTAAAAATAAATGGCAGTAAGACAAAAGCTGTATTATTTAGATCGCGAAATACAAACCGTTTCTATACGTCCTTTCTTTCTCTTGCAACACACTGTATAGATATAGTTGAAAGCGTAAAAGTTCTCGGAATTAGTTTTAATCAATACATGTCATGGGATGAGACTGTACAACAGACATGTCAAAAATTATCAAGAGTTGTAGGTATTATGTACAAATATCACCACATCATCCCGATTTCGGTTATGCTTCTTATATATAATTCTCTCTTCTACTCAAAATATAATTATTGCTTCTTGGTATGGGGGAATACGACCGCTACAAACATAAAACTGATACATACTCTACAAAACAAGCTGTTCGTATTTTATGTAATACTGAGTATAATAGTCATTCTAGTTCATTATTTAGTAAATTGAATATTGTACAGATTCCTAATCAGTATTATTATAAACTTTTTCTTGAATTGAAAAGATCTTTTTGCCAAAAAGGAAATATATTCAAGTCTATTTCCAACCTTAGGATGAGGGAGGTTACATATGAAACTAGGTCTGCAGACACATGGTTAGTGCCGCACTCCAGAACGAACTACGGTAATCAGACGCTGAAATATATAGTACCTCGTTTTTTTTTTTTAAATCGCATGAGTGAGTTGAATGTAGAAGTTTTGAATGAAACCATAAAAAATGTACTTTCCATGTTTGTGAGAGAGTGCCCCTGGAATTTGTAAACTTGGCTAAATCGATTACTTTTCCCCCTTTCCCTTCCCCCATCTAATGTTGTTTATTATTGTTTATTTTTGTGCTATAAGTGTGATGGTGAAAAACACTTTATGTGTATGTACATGGTGTCCTCTTTCGCTGCTGTGGGGAGGCAGAGGCTCGTCAAGCAACAACTGAGTTGCTTTTTTCTCTGTCTCCCCTCTCCAAACGGAGAGAAATAAAGAGTTTGAGTTTGAGTTTGAGCTTGAGGTAGAAAATAAAACTCAAAGGACAGCATTACCCAAGTTGACAAGCTTAGGCGAACACCACGTTTCTGTAACCCCGTACCGCACTTTGAATACTGTCGGCGGCGTCATCTCCGAGGATAACCTCCTTCAGTGTACTGAAGAGGAAATCCTGGAAGGTCTGCGTCGGAGTGCTGTTGTAGCCGTGCGGCGAATCACCCTACGACGAGACGGACAAGAGGTACCAACCCGACACCTAGTCCTGACTTTTGAACTCCACTCTCTGCCTTCCACATTGAAGGCAGGGTATCTAAACTGCAGAGTTCGTCGTTTAATTCCAAACCCACAACAGTGCTTTCGTTGCCAGCGTTTTGGGTATGGTTCCCGAAACTGCCGTGGCCGAGAAACCTGCGCGAAATGTAGTGCCACTGACCACGTCGCTAACATATGTGAAAACGACCATAAATGCATATACTGTGGCGGACCAAACCCCACGTTTTCACGCACATGTCCGCAATGGAAGGAAGAGAAAGAAATAATTACACTTAAGGTCAAACTCAATCTAAGCTATCAAGACGCTAGAGGACAGCTTGCCTTCAAGGCTAGGGGTTCATATGCCCAGGCAGTGCGAAGGGGACTCCCACTGTCTACGGCATCCGTGAAGACGCAGACTTCCCCGGAAGACCTGTCCTCCCCACAAGGATTCTCATACGTAAGTCCGAAGACTGTGGGCAACCCACCGCCTTCATGCTCCAATGAGGTTGTTGTGTCCTCTAAGGAGGGTACTGCACCCTCCAAGGAGCCAGACGTGCTGTCACTGGCACTAGCTGGCCCTTCTGGCCGGGGTCGGGGGCTGCCTCCCCGTGCTTCTGGCAGCTCTTCAAAGTCTGGGCGGACATACTAAGATATTGAGGTGGGCTAGTTGGATATGCATGATATAAAAATTAAACAGCGCAAAGGTTAGACAAAAGACAAAGGACAGAACATGTAGAGAGAGAGAAAGAGAAAATTGTTTTAAAAAAATAATAATGAAATTCGGAGAGGGTTAGTCTAGCCGATAAGCTGACATTGTTCGCTCCGAGAAAGGAAAAAAAATTTAAAAGAATAGATGAAGAGCTCAAAGAAAGAGAAGAATAAAGAGAAAAGTGAGAGGTGTAGAGTTATTCATCACAAAAGCACTTTAGTATGTTCATGACTTTAGAAAATTACTCTGCTTCTTATAGTTGACCTTGTAGCCCAGTGGCTTGAAGGAAGGTCAGGAATATTCTTTGAAGTAATTTCCTCCGAGCACGGGTACCAGAAGGGAAAATAATGCTTGCAAAGTCTTCCACGACGAAGTGATGTCTTTTTAACTCTGATGCGAGATTTTTCCTTTCCTTTTTAAATTTCTGGCAGTCTTCTAGGATATGGTTAATATCTTCGGTAACACCACATACGTTACAAGTGTCTGTATCGCGTTTTTTCCAGCGGTGAAGTAATTTTCCTGTACGCGCACTTCCTGTACGTAGGCGGAAGAGAAGTGTGGCTTCTGCTCGTCGAAGACTTCCTGTTAGACACGGTTGGATAGGGGAAGAGAGCGTTATTAATAAATCACAGATGTGTTCATTAATAATTTGATAATATTTTCTAGGATCATCTTGTGTCTTGATTCTAATAGGAAGATTGTGTGCGTTGGAGGCAAGTTGGTCTGCCTTTTCGTTTCCATGTAATCCGACATGAGCTGGTACCCACTGAAAGGAGATTTCAAAACCATCTTCTTCTAGTTATCTTAAAATTGATTTGGCCGCCATTGCTACTTGTGACATTTGTCGAGGCCTTCGGAGCTGCTGAAGTGCAGCACGAGAGTCCGTCAGGACAATAACTGCCCGTGGTGTTAAGTTTTGTATCATATAAAGGGCTTCTAGGATTGCATGCATTTCAGATGCTGTTGATGACACAAACTCATCTAGTCGCCCACTCCATTAGAGTTGTAAAGTAGGTGCATAGTAGGCGGAAGTGCTACTTCTTCGACTTCGATTTACTGATCCGTCCGTGTACACCTCCAGGTGGTTGCCGTATCTTCTCGAAATGCATTCATTAGTTTTTAGTTTTATGAGAGTTGAGTTGGCGCTGAACGTGTTGTGTATACCGGGAATGCGGCACTTACATTTCGGGCAGTAAACGTTCCAGGGGGGAGTTGATATAGAGTTGTCTTTGTCTTGCAGTAACTTTGGTGTCCACTCAAGGTGTTGAAGAGTTTGCGTAGAAATGAAACAGCGCGAGTATTGCCTGGTGCGAAGTCGGCGTAGGAGGCTTCTTCCTGCAGACGTAGTAGACAAACGAATTTGTTGAGAAAGAAGGCATTTGGTAGCCATAAGTGGTAAAGTCAGAGCTCGGGCTTCTCGGTATACATTTTCGTTCCTCGTTGATCTTGGCACTCCTAGGCAAGTACGTAGGCCTTGTCGATGTATGCGCTCTAGAGATTGAGAGTCTGTTGGCGATAATCTAATGAAGGGTAATGAATATAGAATACTACTGTCAACAAGGGATGAATGGAGACTTATCATAGAGCTTGGAGAGTTTCCCCATGATTGTCCTGCCACTCTACAAATGGCATTTCTTGCTGTCAGCGTTGATTTTATTACGTTAGTGGCTTGCGCATGGCAGTTGAGGCGGGAGTTCAGTGTGATTCCCAAGAATTTGTGCTGTCGAACACGACGCAAGGGAACGTTATAAATAGTCAAAGTAATTTTCGTGCTTCGCCGGTTCTTTCCAGGAAAAAGAATGAACGCAGTTTTCTCTCGTGAGAACTGCAGACCACAATCAAGTAGATAATTGCTCGTCCCGTAATGGCTGCTTGGGCGGCGTTTCGAAGACCATGATGTCGATGTGCTGAGACCCATATGCAAATGTCATCCGCGTACAGTGATATATTGATGGGGAGATTGTACTTTGGGAGGAATGTTGGTAACCAGACCAAAACGATGTTAAAAATGATTAACGAGAGTACGCTTCTCTGTGATAGTCCTTGAGCACAGTTGCAAGATGTACTAAACGACGTGCCTAGTCTAACCTTGAACGTTCGACTGGTGAGGATGCCTTGTACAAACGCCTGGACTTTACCCATGATGCCGATGGCTGTCAACCTTTCAAGAACAACTGCTGGATCAACGTTATCATATGCCATTTGAATGTCAAAAAATACCGCTAATGTCGATTTTTTTTCGTTGTGATTCTGTTCAATTGAACGTAATAGATCTACGATACCGTCTTGAGAAGAAAGCCCACGCCTGAACCCTGTCATCTCCTGTGGTAATAAGTGATTCGTTTCAAGCCACCAGGTGAGTCGAGCGTGTATCATTCTTTCCGTGAGCTTCATAACACAAGATGTAAGTGAGATGGGTCGGTATGACGATGGCGCGTCGCATGGTTTACATGGCTTTTGGATTAGAATAACCCAAGCTGTTTTCCAATCTTCTGGTATATCATTCCTTTCCCATATATAGTTAAAAAAACTTGAGAAGTTCTTGCAGGCATCCATTTGGTATGTTTTGCAGCATCTAGTTTGTTATTCCATCCTGTCCTGGAGCGCTTTTTTTTACTCTCTTTCAAAGCCGATAGTTGTTCTTCGATGTTGAAGGGAGCATCTAATGGGGACGATGTAGTCCCAGCGTCATACGTCCTGACTGTCTTGTTTTCGATCAAAGAAAATTGGTCTGCAAATAGTTCTGCGGCCTCCTGTACACTTGTGCCCAAACGAAACGCCATTGATGCGTGTGATAAGTGGAGATCTCGTTTGCCCATGAAAACATCAAGGATTCACCAAATTCGAGTTCCAGGTTTATTTGCATCTGCTGATGCACAGTTATCGTCCTAGTGTTTACGCTTTGTTTTCTTCGCATATCGTGTTGTTGCTGCAATGATTCTGTTTAAATCGGTTTTGATAGCGCTGGAATACTTCCTTTGGAGTTTTTGTTGGGCCTGTCTTCTTGCTGCACAAAAATGCAGCGTGAGATCAGGCTCTGGGTAGTGCTCTGGGAGCTTTACGAGCTTTATCTTGATGGTGGCCTGATTTGCGCTGGTCAAGACTGCTTGTAATATGGGTTCTGATGATTTTTCCATATGTGTTCGAAATGAATCCCAGTGAGTAACATATCGGATACGCTGGTTAGTCCCACGGAATCCATGTAGATCTAAAAATATTGGATAATTGTCGCTGTTCATGGTATCAGGGTTTCTCGTCCAATTTACGCATAGGTCTGTGGAATGAGCAGTGATGTCGATGGCGCTATACGTATCAGGAGGACGGAAAAAGGTCGGACTGCCGTCATTTGCAACAGCGAGGTCGCGTTCTTCAAAGCATTTTGCCAACGCCCGGTCACGAGTACCGTCCTCACAGCGCTGGCAGATTTCTTTTACGGCTTCAGAAATTTTGATTCCACTCTTTCCAGCATGGACATATACGAATGCCACACACAAATTCCGTCCGGTCAACATGACACGTGCTGCTACCAGTTCAATATCTTGGGTGCACAAATCGCTCGCGTCAATCTTGTGTTGTGGAAGAGCTTTTCGAATATAAAGGGCAGCACTGCCGTCAGGAAAACCGCTCATGGTTGGATTTTTGTAGCAATAATACCCAGAAATGCTGCGGTCATTGGGGAGACCCGAATCAGTTAATGCAAGTATCGGAATGGGAAGTGTTCTAGGTACAAAGAAAGCTCCGCATGATGATTTTTCAGCCCGGCACAATTTCACTGCATGGGAATCGGTATATTTCGTCGTTTGGTTGCCACAAGCCACAAGTCAGCCGCAACCAAGCGCAGTTCGCGCTTTTGGTTGCGGCTGACACTTCGAAGTGTCAACCATGGCTCTGGTCGAAGTTTCGTGTCATTTCTGAAATGGCTGGTTGGAAAAACATGATTGCTTGTAATATGGTCTTGAAATTACCTGACGGTGGGTTGGCAATGAAGTTTGGTAAAACAGAAAATATTAGACTTACTAAATCCCCAATCTTCGAATTTTGAGGTCTTTTTCCAGTGACGATGTCACTGTATGATCTCTTTCCTGTGGTATTAGTCTTTGACGTGGTGGTAGTGTCGGCATCAGCATCGTTTGAGTAATGTGCTGCAACTTCTTGTTCTTTCTCGGGAGAGGTCTGCTTTTTCCCCTCTTTTGTCCCAGCAGCTTTGGTTTTGTTCTTTTTTGCATTGTCATTTGGAGCCTTAACCCTTGGATTTCTCTCCGCGGTGATTATTTCAAAATGGCTTGTGGCACTTAAGGGTGGTGCATCACGTTCCACTTCTGTGCAATCCGCAGTTTTAAAAAATGTGGGGCCTCTGATAAAACTCTTCTTCGCTAGAGCTGTAAGTCGAGTTTTGCAGTTGACATAATCAGCTGGATGGTCTCCGCCGTAGTTCGCGCATTTGACAGGTGATTCCCCATTGCAGTCCTTGGTGGCATGTGCTCCTCCACATCTCTTGCAGATCGCGGTGACACTGCAGTATTTTGCCACATTGCCCAAAGCTTGGCAGTTGAAGCATCTTGGGGGCGCTTCGACATAGTAAGTCACTTCATGTCGTGTGAAGCCAAGATTAACCTTGGCAGGGCGTTCTGTGTTAGGGCGAAAAGTGATCACCACTTTATCTGTTGGCCGCACTGTTTCGTCTGGTTTGCCATTGCGTTGGTATAGGCGCCGTGCTGCAATGCCTCCTACTGGTTCGAGGAATTCAGTCAGCTCTGAGTTTGAGTACCAATCAGGCACTCCTTTGATCAGCCCATTATTTTGCATATACGCTTTTGGGATGGTGGCCAGCACTAGGATTTCTCCCAGGCAACGCACCTTCAGGAGCCTGTTGACCGTCGCCGGCTCTCCTACGTCAACGAGTAGACCTCACCTGGCTGTAAATCGATGGCGTACGAAGGGTGCGCCTGCAGCTGCCCTGACTTCGTCATTTTGCTTGAACGGGTTTACCTGCTGTGATTGTCTCCCTTCTTGCGTTGGAGTGAACAGCACGGGTATGCCTGTTGTCCTTATACGGCGATGTTCGACTAGGATGAATACTTCGTCGTCTCCTCTGCCTGGGATGCGTCCATTGAATCGCAGTTGCTGAGGAGCAGTTTGGCTGGTGTGGACTTTTGTGATGTGGAGTCGTCAGTTGTGTCAAATCGACGCTTAACAGGGACGTGGGGTCGCTGACTTGGAGGGATAATATGGTAAGCGTGGTCTTTCTCAGCGGTCTCTTCAGTTAGAACCACTGGTTCGATGGCGTTCATTGGGTCAGCCTCCGGCGAGGCCATAGCTGGCCTTGTAGGCACCCAGGTTGCCCCGGTACCTGATGTTCTCCAAGTAAAAGAGTCTAGTTTTGAGACCGTGACCCTAGAAGTGGTGAAAACCGTCGGTGCGGCGTGAAAAACGCCCCAAAACCAGGAGCGGTTTGGAAAACACAAACGGGGTGGGTGACACTTCTTTCTCCTTCCAGAACATGTAGACAGGACAGGCGCTAACTCACAACTGGCGTTTTAATAAAAAGAATAGAAGGAAGCAACATATATATACACCAAAAAAGGAAGAAAGAAGATTTATAATAAAATGAGAAAATTGGAAGGAATAAACAGAAAGAAAAGAAAAGAAAGGGAACAGCGTAACCAAATTAACTCCGGGGAATATAATAAAAATAAAGAAAAAGACTATAGCTTAAAGAAAGAAGAAGTTGAAAAGGCTAGAGCTCCCCGCTGAATCAACCTCAAAATGGCAATTGAAGGTTAGATAATTCTTTGTCAGTTAATGCCACCGATGGTGCACTCACACTAGCGTCTTCCTTATCCTTGATGGTTACGGCCTCGTATATTTCTTGTGAAGTTTTATCTCGGAACCGTCGTAGGATTTTGGTTTTTGTCAGGATTGGTTGGCATTTACATACTCTAATATGTACGCATCGCCACACTATTAGCGCGAACACGACATCGGCGCATTTTCGCATTTTACTTCTATATAGTATTAGCGAGCACAAAAGTTTATCGCTTACATTATAGAACTAAATGAGCTCTTTCCGTAGCAATAATAACTTGGATGACATCTCTTGGTTTCAGATAAAAAAACTGGAAAAACCTGCGATCGCTTGTTCGCGCTAACAGTGTCGCGCTCAGTACTGAGAGATGCCCCGCTGGAATTGATTTGAGTGCGGTGGCGTGTTCCCGCAACCTGGTGTTGACGCAGCAGCCTGTTAAGGCGAGTCCATCAGACTTTTGAATATTCCATTCCTCCCCTCAGGCATCACTAAAATCTTCGAGAAAGGCACCAAATTTTGTACTGCACCGAACTTACAAGGTGTACAGATGTTATCGACTATTCGCAACATCACGGGAAAGGCCCCAGATAATGACAGAAGCAGATGTGTAGACGATTGTGTTGATTTTTTGTTGAAAGTTAAACAGGCTGAGTTCAAGACAAAGAATATTAGAGTGGAAATTTATTTTAAACAACACAATTTAAACCTCCTAGCTTCCGATATAGAAGGAGGATTTGTAGTGTGTTCAAACACCACTTATATGGAAAAGGCAGGAGTAGCCATTTAGAAAAATTTTGAAAAGTTGCAAGACAGTAGACAGTAACATCAAAAAATTAAAAAGCTCAATTACTTCAACTTTGCTCCAGACAGGTTCTGACTAACCTGAAAGAGCAGATTACTACTGCCAAAAAAGAATTTTTGGATGTTTTTCACGGCAAAGACGCACAAAATAGAATGTCCATTCCGCGTCGTTGTAACAGAAAAAGGTTCATGGCAAGGAGCAATCTCGCAGTTCATTTTCAATCACTTATCTGCTCTTCGACTTGAAGATCCCTTTTCTGATTCCTAATTCAGAAGAAATTATGTTTTCTAAAAAATGACAACCAACAAGTACGATATGGTTTCTCCCTTGACGTGGAAGATTTGTTCTATTCCATACCTCATGACCGTCTGTTCGAAGCCGTAAGAGATTGTATTGAGCAAAATGGTACAGTTTCTTTCCAAAACAAATTTGGCTTACATCTGGATTCATTCTTGGAGCTACCTTGCTTCCACAATCGTCACTTTCAACAACAATACCTACCTGCAAAAGAAAAGAATCTGCATCGGTTCCTGCGTAGCTCCTCTGCTATGCGACATCTTCTTGTCCTAATGCGATCGAGCCATCGCTCAGCAAATAACCAACGACCGGGTTTCAAAAATATACAGGTACGTTGATGACTATCTCGTGCTTCTAAGCAGTAAACCAGGTGAAAAAGACGAGACGCAAATCAACAACAATTGAGCAATCTTTACGAAAACTGAACAAGGGCTAAAGTTTACATACGAGCTACCTACAGACTTCACCCTACAATTTCTCGATCTACAACTAAAATTCCAAGAAAACCACAAGTGCTGAATATATGAGCCAAGGTCGAGGAAAAGGTTACTTCAATATGAGTCTTCGCATTCAAAACTCATAACAACGGCAATCATCAAAAACTGTCTCAATGCAGCCCTCGAGAAGTCATGTGAACACAAGGCGGGACAGAGTTTTGAAGACCAATTAATACGTAACATTGAAAGAATAAAACACAGAGGACAAGCACAGGACAACCACTTGCTTGTCCTCTGTGTTTTATTCTTTCAATTTTATGTATTCATGTTCAACCCGCTCGCCTTCACCAGTCAATTAATACGGCTTGCGACTTCTGGCCATCCAAGTACCATCTTGTTTGAGGCAGTTGAAAGAATGATCAGCTCTCGAAAGAAAAGAGAAAAAACTAAGCCCCCAAGACAGCGCCCTGCAGTGATACCCTACATTCACCAGGTGTCACATAACATGAAAAAGGTGGCGTCTAGATATAACATCCCTGTTATATTTTCAGCGCCAAACAAGCTCAAGAAGCTGTGTCCAAAGATGCATACTCCTCAAGATCGACAAGTTCAGTGCACCATCAAACACAAGCAAAAGTATGTACCTTGCCAAAGCCAGGTAATTTATGAAATACCATTCAATTGTGGCAAGATATACGTCGGTCAGACAGGCCTCTGCGTCAACACTAGGTTGCAGGAACACGCCACCTCACTCAAATCAACTCCAGCGTGGCATCTCGCAGTAGATGTTAGCGAGTGTAAATGCCAAGCGATCCTGACAAAAACCAAAATTCTACGACGGTTCCGAGATAAAACTTCACAAGAAATATACGAGGCCTTAACCATCAAGGATAAAGAAGACGCCTGTGTGAGTGCACCATCGGTGGCATTAACTGACCAAGAATTATCTTACCTTCGGTTGCCAACTTGAGGTTTATTCAGCGGGAAGTTCTAGTCTTTTCAACTTCCTCATTCTTTAAGCTATAGTATTTTTCTTAATTTCAATATATCTCCGGAATTAATGTAGTTACGCTGTTCCCTTTCTTTCGTTTCTTTCATTTTTGTTAATACCTTTCAGTTTTCTCCTTTTATTATAAATCTTCATTCTTCCTTTTTTCGGCGTATATATATGCTGCTTCGTTATCCTCTTTCCTATTAAAACGCCAGTTGTGAGTTAGCCCTTGTCCTGTCTACGTGTTCTGTCCTTTGTCCTTTGTCTAACCTTTGCGCTATTTAATTTTTGTAAAACCTGGGCGGTCAGATCCACCTCTGTCGCCCAAAGGACCCAAGGTCCTCTTGGATGAGAAAATGGATGAGAGCATCCCGCTCTCTGACGAGGACCTTCCTCTCTCTACATCAGGGTCTGTCTCCTTGGCCTCCAGCGAGGCTGCAGGAGAGCCTAAGGACACTGCGAAGAAGAAAACTATCCCACGGATTGTGGCACCAAAAGTCACATAAAATACATTTCACAAGTTTTTTAGAGCGCAGCTCTTAGGCGCCCGTTTCCGGCTTGAGCGGCGTCGCCGTCGCCGTCGGCGTCGGCGTAACCGCGTGGTGCATCATGGGTAAATTTCCACGCTAAATTTAGCGAAAAAATTTCCCCGCTAAATTTAGCGTAAAAATTTCCCCGCTAAATTTAGCGGAAAATTTCCCCGCTAAATCTAGCGAAAAATTTTCCCCGCTAAATTTAGCATAAAATTTCCCCGCTAAATCTAGCGGAAACTTTTTCACGCTAAATTTAGCGGAAAAGTTCCCCACTAAATCCAGCTGAAATTTTTTCTCGCTAAATTAGGCGGAAAATTTTCCCCGCTAAATCTAGCGGAAAATTTTACCCCGCTAAATCTAGCGGAAAATTTTCCCCGCTAAATCTGGCGGAAAATTTTCCCCGCTAAATCTAGCGGAAAAGTTTACCCGCTAAATCTAGCGAATAATTTTCCCCGCTAAATTTAGTGGAAAAGTTTGCCCGCTAAATTTAGCGGAAAAAATTCCCCGCCAAATTTAGCGGGAAATTTTCTCCGCTAAATCTAGCGGATAATTTTCCCCGCTAAATCTAGCGGAAAATTTTCCCCGCTAAATCTAGCGGAAAAGTTTCCCCGCTAAATCTAGCGGAAAAGTTTCCCCGCTAAATTTAGCGGCAGATTTTGCCCGCTAAATTTAGCGGAAATAATTCCCCGCCAAATTTAGCGTGAAATTTTCCCCGCTAAATATAGCGGATAATTTTCCCCTAAATGCGGGAGGGCAGGAGAGCAGGAGGGGCATTGCCCCCTCTACGTACCTTCCCCTCCTCCACCTCAAGAGCTGCGCTCTAATTCGGCATTACAGGGAGTTGTAAACGGCTTTAATTTTTCGTATAACACACTTATTGAAGCGTTTGTTTTATTGAAGATAAATGTGTTTCTTCTTTCAGTGGAACTGCAGAGGCTTCCTGCCTAACTACGACGATGTGAGCTATCTTTTAGAGAATCACTGGCCCGTCCCATGTTGCTTACAAGAAACGCACTTAAAGACCACCCACACTAATGTTTTAAAACACTTTCAGGTGTTTCGTAGGGACCGTACACATGCAGCTCACGCAGGTAGAGGTGTTGAGGTTGTGCAACGTTCAGTTCCTTGTAACGAGGTAGCCCTGCAGACTTCACTGGAGGCAGTGGCTACACGCATTTTGTTAGATCGAATAAGTACAGTCTGTTCCTTGTATGTACCTCTCACTTATCAGTTACTTATGGAGGAGCTGGAAGACCTTGTTAATCAACATTCTTCACCTTTTTTACTTTCAGGAGAATTTAATGCACACAATCCCCTCCTGTGGGGTAGTGACAGACGAGATTCTAGAGTGCCCTTGACGAAAGTTTTTTTTTTTTTTTGCTTTCTACGGGATTGTGTCTGCTATACACAAATGAATCTACATATTTTAGCTCAGCAACTCACACTTTCACTTCCATTTACCTATCTATTTGTCACCCCTCATTATTCACATTACTTTCATGGAAGGTCATCCCGAATCCTCACCGAAGTGACCACTTTCCCATCATTTTAGAATTTAACCATCTTCCCATGACAGTCCCAATGCGCTCTCCTCGTTGGAAATTCGAAAACGCCAACTGGTCAACTTTCAAAGAATATTTGTTTTTTGCATGCACATCATTTGACAATCTCAATATCTACAGAGCCACTGAACATATTACTCAGCACATTTTACAGGCTGCCGTTCTCTACATTCCCATGACGTCCTCGCATCTACCCAGCAGATCTAAGCTCTGGTGGAACAAGGACTGCCGTCTGGCCAAAAACGAACAAAATCGAGCATGGGGTATTTTTAGGCGTTACCCTACAACACACAATATTATTGAATTAAAAAAAAAAGAGCCCGGGCAAGGTGGATTCAAAGGCAAGCAAAGAAAAAAGTTTTAAGAGGTACGCCTCCTCGATTAACAGCACTGTATCTACGAAGGAAATCTGGGATCGCGTACATAAAATTGACGGCTCAAAACGGGCATTCACTGTCAAACACTTGAGTCGAAATGGAGTGTGCCCTGCAAGTTGAGGAACAGGCCAACATCCTCGGTGAGTATCTCGTGTATATCTCCAGTTCCCAACATTACACTAAAACGTTTCAGCGACAAACGATAAATGCATAAACAGAGACTGTTATCACATCAAGTGGCATGCACGAACCCTATAATACACTATTTACATTATACGAACTTCAAATGGCGCTTTTTTGTTTTAAACGAACTGCCCCTGGACCAGATGGTATTCATTATTAATTGCTCGAACACCTTCATCCATCTACTATGAAGCTAATTTTCTACCTTTTTAATAGAGTTCGGCTTGAGGGCCACCTTTCATCATCTTAGAAGATCGCTGTTGTTGTGCCAGGGCTGAAGCCCGGCAAAGATCCCTCCTGTGCATCTAGCTTCAGACCTATAGCTCTAACTAGCTGTCTTTCCAAGACATTAAAAAGGATGATTAACAAGAGACTCATGTTTTTTCTAGAACAAAACAAGTGCCTTGATAAATTCCAATGTGGCTTTTGTTCAGCACGGTTTACTGTCGATCATCTCGTTCGCTTTGACTTTCGTACTAGAGGCGTTTGTCAACAGGCAACAGTGTCTCTCCATCTTATTTGATTTGGAAAAGGCATACGACACGGTCTGGCGTTACGGCATACTGCAAGATTTATTCAATCTTGGTGTCCGTGGCAAAATGTTGAGTGCTATACAGAGTTATCTGGAGCACCGTGCTTTCCGCGTGAGGCTGGGGAAAACTCTCTAAAGAGTTTTCGCAGGAAAATGGAATCCCTCAGGAGGGTGTACTGAGTGTCACTCTTTTTATTGTTAAACTTAATTCCATTGGCCATGCAATTCCTCCTTCAGTGCAATGCAATATTCTTTAGGTGTTGATGATCTCCAGATCTTCGTTTCATCCTGTAATTCCTCAATTTGTGAACGTCGAGTCCAACTTGCGCTTAATAATTTGGTCAGATGGGCCGATGAATATGGTTTTAAATTTTATCCCAAAAAAACAGCTTGTGTCAGGTTTTTTCGTCGATATGGTGTTCTTCAGGAACCATTTTTGAACATGTATGGTTCTTCTATTGCTGTGAAAATGAACACAAGTTTTTAAACCTTGTGTTTGATTCGAAGTTGACTTTCGTTCTACACATTAAGAGCTTAAAGCTCAAGTGTGTTGAATCTCACAACATCCTTAAGCGCAGGCCATGCTAGTTCTGACGTGTGACACCAACAGCCACTCGCCACCTTTTTGTTTTATAAAGCGGGAGCAAGACAAACGTTACAGGAGCGAGCAGCATGCTTTCGCTCCTATGTTTATGCTCATGCCCTAGAGACCCGCAATCTCTTTGCATTTTTATTATTCTCACTTATGAGCTTCATTTCATGTGTTAATTATTTCATCACGTTCGGGAAGCATTGGTGACCTCGTCGTCTTATATTGTTTCTGACGAACAGTGGTTTCTGAGTGTGCGTGCGTTCTGGAGTAGCATATCTT
The DNA here is from genome assembly GCA_013358835.2 of Ixodes persulcatus. NCBI lineage: Eukaryota > Metazoa > Arthropoda > Arachnida > Ixodida > Ixodidae > Ixodes > Ixodes persulcatus. The sequence continues at coordinate 18,211 of JABSTQ010008624.1, read as the reverse complement.
TTTCAAAACAACCCACATCCCTACAAACTCTCGACACTCGAAGTAATATAGACCGGCGTTCTTTCATCCACAAATTGTAGTCTGACCCGTGGTCTCCCCGAAACTTTATTTCTCCGACCCACCATATTTCCTCTCGCCTCGATCACCCCTCCAAAGTTGAAACCACTTAAAAAAGAAAAAGAAACACATTCAAATGCTCACCCCTTCCATAGTGCATATCAGATTGGAATAACCTGCCCTAGAGCTTCACAACTACTAATGATCACAAACGTTTTCGCATGAGATTTGTTTGAATAATGTTTATAATAATGATTCTTACTTATCTATTCTACTTCTTTCCTGCAGTGTTTCTTATATAAAAAATAATTTGACACCTTCTTATGTAATGCCTCTCTCAAGAGACCCTTAAGTTAATAAAATTAAATTAAACTAAACATTTTGCAATCCAGCGATAATATGGCATAAACGCGAACCTTATTGTTATGTCTCTTCTCGCCCTTTCTTTCGCTCATTATAGCCATTTGCCTACCGAAAAAGCCTTCCTCGTATCCAGCGCCATATAGTCTTTCATGCTACCTTTTTACTCAGCTTGCCGGGTAGTGAATACACGATCTGGTTATACGCCTCGCAAGTGGGCTCATTTTCGTCTTCTTCGCATGAGAAAGGAAGTAGCGGTGACATCAGAACGCCGAGCCCTGATTGGCTGATCGCGACCCCCCTATCTGAGCGTCGTCTGCTCCTTCGCAACGTCGTCTGCTCGCCACGTTGTCTGCGTCTGTCTTACCTTTCCTGCGACTTTCGGAAGTGCAGGTCTTTACGAGCGACATCGACTTCGCTTTTCAGAGAGGGCAGACGAAATAAATCGAGCGGTACGTTGTTTTTAACAACTAGCAGACGCGCATTAAGGAGAGAAGTCAAAGGACTCACTGACGAGGTGGCCCGAGGCGCCGAGGTTTGTTTCCTAAGAACCGAGAGTGAGCGTGTTAGTGTCCGCAAGTTTCCTCCCAAATACTTTTTCCCACGTTTCGTGTGCGGCGAAATTCCTCGCTCTTTAACGGCGTCGGCGGGTTGGCGCAGTTAACGTCGTCTGCTTTACGTCTGCTAGTCAAAGCGATGGCTGCTTTACCTTTCCTGCGTCTGTCGGAGATTCACCGCTTTTTCACCGGTGAGAGTCACCGCTGCCTCGGAAAACAAGATGATGAGAAGAGGAAGAGATTGAAGAGTTCACAAGGGTCGCGCGGGCATATTCCATTCAGCACGCCAGCAGGTCGTGGGCAGACGGTCTTGGCCAAGGAGCGTCGGAGCACCGCTATGCCTGCTAGGCCTATCTGCCGAGCTCGCTTACTCGGGGTCGGTAGAATCGTGGCCGTTGGAGCATTTCCCGGGTGTTTGTGGATCCAGCGTTCTTGTTCGTCGTGGTTTATTTCAAGTACTTTTTACTTTTTTTCTTGCTGCTTGCAGTCGGGACGCGTGAGAAGAGCACGTACAAAAATAAACGTCCGTTGATCGTCGCGACCCAGTAACTGAGCGACGCTGTCAGCCATGCTGAGTTGATCGTCGTAGGATTCCGTCGTAACCTGAGCAAAACTTACGATAATTTCGTTTCGTGAATACGAATTTGTTCTCACGTTTTGTCTTACGCACTCTTTTGGCGTAAGATGGTTTTGTGAATCTGGCCTCTGCACTTCCGCAAGTCGCAGGAAAGGTAAGAGAGACGCAGACGACGTTGCAAAGGAGCAGACGACGCTCAGATAGAGGGGGCGCGATCAGCCAATCAGGGCTCGGCGTTCTGACGTCACCGCTACCCCCTGCGCAAGAAGCAGACGAACTTGCCCTCCGCATTGCATTGGTAATTCAAGACTTTACCACATCCGTTTTTATCATTTTAGAATGACAACAATTATAACCTCTTGGAAGAATAGGTTTCGAATTGGCTCTTCCCGAATCCCAACAAAGACCCTGCCCAACATTAATTTGTAAATCCAAGAATTGCAACACTTTCCTATCCGGCTGTTCTACGGGGAAGAGAAATTCAGGCGCTGACTTTTTTATTATTCCTTGAAATTTTTCCACTAATTCCTTCCGAAACGAACACACTATAATGCCGTCGATACACCGCCTGACCACTCAGCTCTCGAAGTTAATCCCTTGATACTCTCGACTACGGCGGAGTCCAAAGAGTTCAAATAGATCTCTCCCAGTACATGTACTACCGACGAACATTGTTACACTCCTTTTTTATCACACCTCTTGTCCTCATAATCCACAACTGTAAAGGGAAGATAAAACTTTGAAATTCTCACAAAACCATCTACTGATATGCCCAATCCTGACTGAAATTTTACTAAGTTGAGTTTAAGTACCTCCTTCACTCTCCTCATTAGTAAATTACTCTTTATCGAATAATATAAATTATTGATGTCCATAGACAGGACCGAGCACTGCTCTCTGTGGTGTCCAATATGCCAATTTGTGCTTTTAGTGAAAGAGAATTTTCGAAATGAACGTACAATTTGCCCCTGTTGAAGGAACTTAGAAGCAACTTTTTGCCCCGTTCCATTCTCATTAACGACCGTGCGAAAAAGAAGATCCAGCTTCTGATCTTTTAGGATGAACTTTAAGCTCAAAGCTGAAAGTCTTGAACTAATCACCGTTTTGGTCATATCCTCAAAATCCCCCTCCTTTAGGATACAACTAATCGCTTTCCAAAGTTTTTCAATGTCCCCCCCCCCCCCCCTTCATAAAAGAGGGAACCCAACCCTTCTGTTGCCTTCTGTTCGAAAACTGACCGAGGTAAGACTGCAAACCTTCCACTCTTGTCCGTTTGCAGCAATTCCAACGACATACTTTCTCATTCTCTTACTCACCACTTTGACCTCCCGAAAATCTCTTCTTTTTTAAGGGTGATGCTTTCCCATAACCCGTTCTTACAGTTCAGTCGCCTGATCAATGTATGCCACTTTCTCTTCTTTCGATCAATGTATGCCTGATCAATGTATGCCACTTTCTCTGACTCAAAAATGTGTAAATGGCATTTGTTTTGCCCTAGAAACATTTCCCCATTGTCAATTATATTTAATTTCTTTTATACTCATTAGAAACGAGTATTTCCTATCACTATTTTCTAGAACAGGCATACTATCCATCGCGTTGCATACAGAGCTTAAATCTCCCATTTATACAGTTATCCAATCCTGATCCCAAAACCTTCCCAGGCCACGAAGAAATCGCCCTCACTGGGGCTTGAAGGCCCGTAAACGCAAACTCCTGCCACTATGAGTTTCCAAAACAGAAATAACACATTTTAGACAGACGTTTTCGTCTGTGGTAGGGTCTAATTCAGACAACAGGATCACCACTTTAGAAGCAAAAACATTCTGTGGATAGACCAACTGCATGAATCACACTTACTTTGTAAGACAGAGGGGATGGCTTAAAAGCTTGTGCAATGTGTTCATCCTCGGACATTTTGATATCTATGATCGACAGGATGTCGAACTTCAACTCGGACAACGGGACCCAGTGGAGTCGCGCGTCCACCTCTTGGTTTTAGAGCGCAGCTCTTAGGCGCCCGTTTCCGGCATGAGCGGCGTCGGCGTCGCCGTCGCCGTCGGCGTAACCGCGCGGTGCATGATGAGTATATTTCCCCGCTAAATCGAGCGGAAAATTTTCCCCCATAAATCTAGCGGAAAAAAATTTTCCCCGCTAATTCTAGCGGGAAATTTTCCCCGCTAAATCTAGCGGAAAAATTCCCCCGTTAAATCTAGCGGATAATTTTCCCCGCTAAATATAGCGGAAAGATTTCATATTTGACGGTGACAGCGCAGGGAAAACCACTCTCACACCATACACTCAGGAAGACAAGCACACGCGCTGAACTTACAACTCTTGTGTATTCGAGTACTTCGTTTTTCTCTTCAACGTCCGGGTTGACTTTTCGAACGTGATAAGTAGAAGAAGTAGCACGACATACAAGGAAAATTCTAAATACACGGCAAAAGAACAGTAAAATAGAAGAAAAAAATAAAGACACGAAAAAATATATATAACCTAAAAACTTTTACACATCATCTCCCTCCCTCATCGCTATCCTTTAGAGAGAAATGGAAGCTCCTTGGTCGACAGCGCTATAGAAGGACTACTGACACACTTGTCCTTCAGCTGTGCTATCCTTTCCGCTTCCATTATTTCTCTTGTCAATGCGTTTCGACTTCTACCGATCACAGAACAATTTTCAAAATGGGCTACACAGCCACAATCGCGACAATGGACTCCCAGGTGTCCAGCCACGACTCAGTAGGTGTTATAAGAATGCTCTCTTAAACGATCATTTAAACACCGTCAAATATGGTTCACCAACTCGCCCAAGCATCCATCCTATCAAGGAAAGATTTCCCCGCTAAATCTAGCGAAAAATTTTCCCCGCTAAATTTAGCGGAAATATTTTCCCGCTAAATTTAGCGGGGAAAATTTTCCGCTAATTTTAGCGGGGAATTTTTCTGCGAAATTTAGCGGGAAATATTTTCCGCTAAATTTAGCGGGGAATATTTTCCCCGCTAAATTTAGCGGAAAATTTTCCCTGCTAAATTTATCGGAAAACATTCTGCGCTAAGTTTAGGGGAAAATTTTCCCCGCTAAATTTTGCAGAAAAAATTCCCCGTTAAGTTTAGCGGAACAATTTCCCCGCTAAATCTAGCGGAAAATTTTCCCCGCTAAATCTAGTGGAAAAGTTTCCCCGCTAAATCTAGCGGAAAATTTTCCCCACTATACTTAGCGGAAAATTTTCCCCGGTAAATCTTGTGGAAAATTTTACCCGCTAAATCTAGTGGAAAATTTTCCCCGCTAAATCTAGCGGGGAAAATTTTCCGCTAGATTTAGCGGAAAAGTTTCCCTGCTAAATTTAGCAGAAAAAATTCCCCGCTAAATCTAGCGGAAAGTTTTCCCCTCCCCCCGAGGTCACGTGATCCTTCCACTCCTGGGTCACGTGACCCCCCCCCCCCCCGAGGTCACGTGACCCCCCCCCCCCAAGAACACGTGACCCCTCCCCCCAAAGGGAGAAGGAGAAAGGGAGGGAGGGGCAGGAGGGAGGAGGAGGGGAGGAGAAGGTGAAGGAGGAGGACCAAGAGGAGGGAGGAGGGGAGGAGTAGCAGGGAGGATGAGGAGGTGAGGACGAGGGAGGAAGGGTATACCCTCCCCTTTGTAACCTTCCCTCCTCCTCCTCAAGAGCTGCGCTCCAATTCGGCGTTACAGGGTGTTGTAAACGTCTTTCATTTTTTAGTGTCAAGGACCTGCCAACTAAGGTTCTTCGCCTTCAGCTCCTCAAAGTTCATGCTTTGTTGCTTCGCTTCCAGCGTTAGCATCAGCCTCCATACACGATTCATTTGGCATGAACCAAAACATGCTACGTCGTTCATCAAGCCGTGTTTCGTCAATTAATTTTTAAAAGCCGTGATGCGCTACGGCAGTCCTTTAAGGTCACAATATAAAACACAAAGTTTAGAATCGACATTCCTCTAGGCAGGGGTGGCAAAACAAGCTTGTCACCATTACTGGCGGCATGACAACCCTTAAACGCGGCCAGCGTTGGCCGTCATCGCCGCTCTCGAAGAGCTCATGATTGTTTGACCGGTGCTCTTGGTAGCCGGAAGAAGAATCACCACCAAGGCGACTTTAAAAACATACCTTTAAATTCACTAATTGAAAGTGTAGCACTCATAACTAAATATTAACGTAATTATCGCGAACGTGGTTATTTTTTAGACCGCTAGACACCAATATGACATCAACCTTTTCTCGGCGCGATCTGAATTTTTAGCATGAACGATTTAGCCAGCGTTTCGTGAAATACGCTGTAGATTCACATAAGGAGGACATCTTGTTTTGTTTTCTTTTCTTGTAAAGGTCATTACCCTAACTCCCCACCTTTTTCTTTGCATCATATTGTTTCTAGCTAAAGATTTTACTTCCTTCTTCCGTGTTTATTGCCGCCGGTGTAAAGTTACGGAAGAAAACAAAATTATTTTTTTAGACAGCATAAGGTGCCTTTTCTTTGGTTCGCTTTGTTTCACGATAGGTGCACTGAACCCACCTTATGACGTTATGGCTGTGAAATGGCATCGTATGTTTTGCAAACAAAGGGGCGGGCGATTGGAGTTTAAATATTACGTGTGAAATGAAATTTACGTTAAACTTTTCAAGCGCCTATTCGCGATACGTGTGATTAGGATATTACCGTGCTCAACCGTGATAGTTATCTCACTGATTAACACCTATTAGTTTAGATTATTTCAGGTTAGGCCTATTTTGATCGTTTTCTCCTGTAAGAAAAAAGTAACCAATTTTATAAGCTATACATTATATTTCAAATGACCTTTCGCTTTAGCACGTTGTCTTTTCTTACATTTGTTTTATCTTTTGATTGGTAGAAACGCAAAAACTATGGATGCCTCCAGGATATTTTGGTTCACGTTGGAACTCTTGCTTGTGACCAGTGATGTGTGTAAGTATATTATGCTTAATGTACTTTAATTTTTTTTATTTAATTCAGTCAGATCTTGCCCTCAAGGGGATCACTTGATGAATAGAAGCTTCCGATGCACACGTTCTATTTTCTACCGATTTATGGCTCTGTGATAAACAAATTAGAATATTCTTAGGATATACAATATGATAATATGTTTCACACACGCAGTCCACCGAGTTCCTTACGACAGTCAGACTGCGCTTCAGAAATTCGGTACCCGACAGCGGTTTCAAAACGCATATCATGTTGTAGTATTAATTATCACGAGGAATATACTTCATATTATGCAGCAGGCAGATAGATTCTACTGCAAGCAAATGAAGTCATAGTAAGCTTGTTGAGTAGAATTAGCAACATGATTTTAATCGTATTGATATTGTTAAGTGATGCAAAAAACAAGAACAAATACAGCTGGGCCTTTATTCGTAAATATAGTTGCTCGCAATGTACATCTGTGGCGGTGGTGTGACTGTTCATAGTCGAGAGGACGACGCAGTGAACTGGTGTTGGCTTGAAAAGACGAGGATGGAGGGAGGTTGAGTGTTCGATTCTTCTCCTGGTTTACCAAAGGTTTTCGAAGATACGCAAGGTGTTAGCTTTCTATAGAGAGAGAGAGCGAGAGGATGATTGAAAGGCAGTGTTTAAGTTAGCCTGAATAGGGCCCATTTGCTCGAAACCGGTTAACTTTAACCGTGGTAAAAAGTTAACCGCATTTCCCTGCCAGGAGGAAGTTTAGGTCATGTGACCGGCAGAGTAAGGACGGCGGGGAAACATGGCGGTGCCCCTGCGAGCGAACGGCGCTCGCTTTGGAAGTAATATGTCGTAGTAGCTGCAATTTCGAGCGTGTTAGTCAGCAGCGAATGGTGCTGACCTCGCCGAATTGTTTTTGTCTTTTGATCCTGGCCATTGCTAAGCCTAAATGAACGCGGTAATTTTCGGCATCGCAACGTCTTTGGAATACCATAGTAGACTGCCTTGACTCAATCGGCCGGGTATTGAGAGCACGCAGAAGCAAACAGCGTCCCAAAAGACATTTTGCTAAACTTTCCGTGCCCCAAGGTGCATGCTACGAGTGTAGCTACACGCGCTGCACGTGTGGTCGTCTGCAGTGGTAACTGTTCTAAAGCAAAAAGCCTAAAACAAATTTTGCCTTGCACGCGCGTTTGTCAAAGCCTTATTATGATTATTTACTTCGAATCTTTTATAAGGGGAAGGCCAACGAGCGCGGAGCGTAGAATTACACTTTCAGCATTCTCCTCGATGCTTGGGTAATTTAATAATAGGTCTATTTTCACTGGAGTCGAATTACACGGTTTTCAATTTATGATGGTATTATATACAGTTCTTACATGCTGGCCAACCATGCTGCCGGTGTACCACCCGCCTTTCACTGCTCACTTCTTCCTCATCGTTTCTAGGACTGAACTTTGTCGTCCTCTTTTTGAACTTGGAAGAAACTTTCAACGAAGATTGTCTTCACTTCAGACAGCCAAACATTTATAAATTTTCTAAACAAGGATTAATTTAGTTTTACCTTACCCAATATAGGTGCCACGAGCAACAAAAAGTTTTTCTTAAACTCAAATGTATGCCGCGCTGCGTCGCGCAAAACCCGGTACCCCGTTTTCATGGGTCCCCCTTTTCCGGGAACTTTTCCACGAAAACTACTTATAATCGCTACAACCTGTAGATGACACCAGCTACCACTCCCTAATTGAACACGGAGCTATCACTCATCCAGCCCTCGTTAAACTTGGCTAGGTACTTATAAGTACGTAGTAGGGAACGGCGGTTAAATTTTTACCGCGCTTAAACTTAACTAGCTTTGAGCAAACGGACCCAGATGGCTCTAGCAGACAACTCTACACTGGGAGGAAGGAGATAGGAAGATAAAAATTGACAAGATAAAATAACGTGAAAAAATAAACATGGACGATGATGAGGTGATCAGAGTGACATTTGTTAACACTCTAGAGTGCTTGCGCCAGTTCTGTGTCTCACAAAAAGACAGACAGTGCGCTGATTGCCTTAATGGAACATTGAATTGAGCCCCAGCCGCCAAGCACATTCCCAATTGGAACTGGTCTATGATCTATGATTGAGAATTGCGTCTCAAGTATTTGTCTCTCTGTAGCGTTAAAACCGCATACAATGAGGAAAGTTCTACTACATCAGGAGTGTTTCATGTTCAACAGTCCAGACTGGAGGCGTTCTTGACTTTGTGAAGAAACCTTCGTTTCAAAGCTTCCATGGCGAAACCTGTGGATTATAGTTTCCATTTGACGAGGAAGGCCAGATGCCAATTTATACATCAAATAAGAATGCAGGGAGTCAAGGTGTGCGTGCAAGAAATCAGAACAAGTTTATATTACCGATGTTAATTTCTTGGCTGATTAACGAAGGGCCGATGTAGCATATGTTTGGAAGAGTGGGTTCGCAACGCTTGTAATGCTTCGGTGAGCGTATCTGCGGAGCCTTGAATCTAATTTTATTAACCCCCCTTAGCGACCATATACGCCATCCCTTCACGTCTGGATGCACCCACAAAACTTTAAGCAAAAACCAGTCCTCACTCCACCGTTGCGCCTTGAAATGCATTATTGTTCGTTTAGAGGTTAAAAGCGCCAAAACAAAAACGTACAAGTGAAAGAAACTAACATTACAGAGCGCTACTTGCAACTGAAGTTTACTAATAGAAAAAACATATCTATAAATACCGTAATATCAGGACGTGTGATGAAAAAATTCAAATGCAAATTCAAATTCTTCATTGATCTCAGAATCTGAGAAAAAAGGCAGAGAAAAAAGCAACAAAAACGCAGCTTGACTAGCCTCTCGCCCCCATAGCAGCACAGGGAAAAACGAACATAAACGTGAAGACACTAGCATTCGACATATTCATAAACAGCCCGGGAAAGACAACATCATCTGTATTCCTATAAAAAACCAATGTAAACAAAAGGGAGAGAAAGAAATAACTAAGTACTTGCACAATAACACCACGCACAAAACGCATATACGTTTGTGTTCTACAAAACGTTTTTTTTCTTTGAGCATTTATGGGAGTAACCATGGGACAAAAAGTGAACATAGTGCATACATCTATATTGAGTTCATGAAAACGATTCAGAAGATGGGGGAGGGTATATTTTAACATATGATTCCCATAGTTGCTAATCGAATGTGGCACTATCCATGTCTCAGCATTACGAGTCGGATAAATTGCTTCTCTAAGTTCAAGTTGAGAAATTGATAGATACGTGGGGGACCGAGTAGTACAAGTCCTCCACGTCAAGGGAAAATCCAAACTTTACTGTCGAGGCACTTGATTTTAGGTAGTCTATCAATGACTCTGAATTTAGAATTAGAAAAGTGCCATTCACTTCAAGGTTGTTCAGGTGGCGGTTGCTACATAGGACAGACGGAAAGGTGCCTCAACTATCGGCTTAAAGATAATTTTTATTCCCTTCACGCCGTGGGGGGAGGACACCTGCCTACACACTGTTTCACCTGCCAGTGCACGCTGACTTTTAGTGACACAACTATACTCGGGAGATTTTAAGATCGGACTACCCGAAAGACATTTGAGGATTATCAAATTAAAAAATAAGACAGCAATGCGTGAGCCATCCTTCTCTGTCGTTGAGTGCCAAGGAGGTGTCATTCGTAGCCACCGCCTACGGCGAGTGACTTTGGCCGGCCGGGAGTGAAAAAATGCCGTATTCTGTCTTTTCTGTTGGACCTATTACTTTTTTTAGAGCGCAGCTCTTAAGCGCCTGTTTCCGGCTTGAGCGGTGTCGCCGTCGCCGTTGGCGTCGGCGTAACCGTGAGGTCACGTGATCCCCCTTGAGGTCACGTGACCCCCTGAGGTCACGTGACCTCCGTGACGTCACGGGGTCACGTGACCTCAGGGGGATCACGCGACCTCCGGGGGCCACGTGGCCCCCGTGAGACCACGTGGCCCCTCGTGGCGGAGTAGCAGGCAGGATGACGAGCTGAGGAGGAGAGAGGATGGGTATACCCTCCCCTCAGTACCCTTTTATCCTCCTCCTCAAGAGCTGCGCTCTAATTCGGCGTTACAGGGAGTGGTAAACGGCTTTCATTTTTTTGTCTTTTTTGTTTCACGCGAGTGCTTTACGGTTCCTTCTTTCTTTTTCTTCTGAGTCAAAAAGTCAAGTTAGTCGTTTTCTGTTTATACAGAGGAGATTAGTCTGCCAGAACATGGCGACATTGTTACCCACCGTAGATAAGCAATTTAGCCAGTGCAGTACCACTGCTAGCCTCAAGTCTCACCTACACCACGCGGTAGTGATACACGACAGCACGCCGATACGATGCTCATCCAGATCGAAACGGGCGGGGGTGGGGATTGAACCCAGTATCCCTGGGTTCTGCAGCGCGAGCTTTCACTCCACGTGCTCCGAGCTGGTGTGCGCTAAAGCCCCTTCATACGGAAAAGTAGTGACATCCTTTGAAGAATGCCACCTGCTACCACCTGCTACCTTGGAGCGATCCTGGCGGCGCTACCGTCAACGCGCGAGCGCGGAAGAGCAAAATATAGCAATAGAAGTGTGCGTGAGGTACAAGGAGAGAGAAAGAATGCCTATGCTGTCGGAGTGCAGTGCATGCTATGAGCTTATATCGCCAATAAAATAACGCCGACTGTGCAACGTCACGGCTTTCCTCGTCTTTCTTTGAGCACATCTTTGCGGCTGGCAGACTGTGACAGCGCGCTTTTAACCTGTGTGTATGTATTTGCGTGTTGCGTGCGTCTTTGACTGTGCTCTGACTGAAGTATAGGAAGGCCATAAGCTATCGTGGAGCGATCAAGGCGGCGCTACAGTCGACGCGCGGGTGTAAAAGAGCAAAACATAACGATAAAAGGTGTGCACGTCAGAGGAGGAGGGAGAAGATGTCTCTACCTTTCTTATTCAGGGGCATTAGTGTGCGCTAGCCCACTAGGCCACCGATTTCCCACCAATCTGAGCTCAAATCAATCGCCTGTGAATATTTTCTTCTTTTTCTTTTCTTAATACCTATCACGTGGAGTCAATTTCTATGGCTTCTATTTCTCCTCTTTCTAAATAAATCAGTTTGGAGTCAGTGCTCTTTCGTTCTACCTGTCCTTTTCTCTTCCTACGTCTTCTGTGCGCTGTTTTATCATGTTGAAGTACCAACTAGATGAAATTGCTACTTTACTACAACCCATTTTCAACTCGCTTCACAGCCTTTCTCATTCTGGCATCCGAGCAACCCAGCATCTTGTAGTGGTCGTGGAGGGCCACTATGAAGGGGTAAAAAGAGACAGGAAAAGCAACGACAAAGCCAGTGCCTCAGAAGGACTGTAAAGATGCTGAAAGGCCTACATTGCGTGGCGCCTGGTTCGCGAAGTAGTCGGTTGACCGGGTCCCAAGTGGGCATAGCGGTAAAGGATGAACGGCAGGCCAACTCGGAGTTGGCCTGCGCGTGCCGCTGTCGGGCACGTGGTGCCATCTCGTTGTAACAACCCGCACCATTAGAGTTCCTGTATAGGCTCCCTACGGGAGCCAGAGTTGCGCGTTTGATTCCACGTGCCGCGTGCCGCCCTCGCCGCTATTCGCCGAGATCCGATCACGTGAGGAGCCGGATCAAGTGTCGTGCAGCAAAGTAATAATAATAATAATAATATGTTTTATTTTCCGTCAAAAGTGTATGACGGAGGGAGACCGAGGAAAAAAGCTGCATGATGCAGCTGACGTTGCACGCGCCCCGGCGTACGTTCCCCGGCTTTTGAGAGCGCCGCGCGCCTAGAACGCGCGACGCTGCTATTCGCCGAATTCAGTCACGTGAGGAGCTAGATCCACATGCTATGCATGAACGCGCAACTCTGGCTCCCGTAGGGAGCCTATACAGGAACTCTACGCACCATGAACGTTTTGCGCCATCTAGATTACTGATTACACACTACATCTTCTCTTCCCTTAATAGAAAATGAATGAATGAGACGTTGCACGCGCCCCGGCGTACGTTCCCCGGCTTTTGAGAGCGCCGCGCGCCTAGAACGCGCGACGCTGCTATTCGCCGAATTCAGTCACGTGAGGAGCTAGATCCACATGCTATGCATGAACGCGCAACTCTGGCTCCCGTAGGGAGCCTATACAGGAACTCTACGCACCATGAACGTTTTGCGCCATCTAGATTACTGATGACACACTACATCTTCTCTTCCCTTAATAGAAAATGAATGTTTGATAATTAAGTACAGAACAGAAGAAAAAGAGCTTACTCCTTTCAAAGAAAATATAGCAGTTCACACACACAAGTAAATCCTACCAATCACTACAAGCAAGAAAATAACTCTATGCAGTGACTGGAAGGAATTTAAAGACGAACGAAATACACTTAATGATGGAGCCATTAACTGGGACATTTTGCTCTATAACGAGAAATATTCAGTTCTACTGAAGCGTGCACCAAGAATATTACTGTTTGTTCGGCTAGCCCTTGGAGACAAAGAATAACATGTTTCACTTTCATGAGCGATCTTATGGCAAGACACTAATGCTATACTACCGTATATATGTCCTGCTGTGGCACCAGTTGGGATTCTATCTTGCCTTAATACTGGACGGAAAATATCGCCCGACAGCCGACTCCTCTGCCTGATGGCAGACGCCCGCTCACCAATAAAGTTCAACATCAGATATCCTTCTGAATGTAGAAGAATGCACTTTGACAATACTATACACTCAGATTGCGCATGAGTGACATTTGACATGAAAATAACACTAGATATACCTTTGTAATGACAATTATAAAACTAAAATATGCCTGTGAAAATAACTCTAAATGTCAAATGTTTTACTCGTAGTGGAGCTGGGTGAATAAAAATTCAACGCAGAGTTTCCCAATCGTTCCGGCAGACGTCGTTGCCGCCTTGGGCGCTAATTTTCCGACGGGGATGCCTGGAGAGTCGTAGGGCTGAATGGCTCCGATCCATCAATATCACTTGCTGTTGATGATGATCACAATGCCACGGCAGTGCTTGGTCTCGCGTCCGCGACCGGGACTGGGCCGTGCTCTGCAGAGTCGTGAGTCACTGAGAGCTCGTGCGGAGAAGACAGCTCTTGCCCCACGGAGTTCAGGGACTCAATGGAGGCCACAGAAACCACTAGAGACTCGTGCCGAGACAAGGCCTTACGCCCTACAGAGTTCAGGGACTCTACTGAGGCCGTTGTCAAAATAGAGGAAGGCAGCTCGCTACAGTAGCTGATCCCGAACTGCGATGTGATACAGCCCCCAGTGCGCAGTGCGTGGTGCAGAACCAGTGTGTGGAGCAGAACCGCCTTGCTCTGCAGCTTCAGCCGCGGCAGAAATGGCAGGTCCATGACCCACAGCAGTAACGGTGCGGGGAGCGGCAGGAGGGGACGCAGCAGCAGGAACTGCAGGGGGGGGGGGGGGGGGCGCACGAGCAGGAAAGGCACTGGGGGCCGTATCACGAGGAGTGGCACGGTGGGCCGCAGGACCCTGGGCTGCAGCTCCGGGTCCTTCGGGTGACAGGTAGCCCAGACTTCGAGCTAGAGCTACATTTTGTGGTATTGGTAACATCTCGTCGTCCATAAGCAAGAAATGATGGCGTTGTGTAAGTCTCAGTGTTGTATGTGTCATTTTGGCTGCATTCCACGTTGTTCTGTCGTGTAATCTATATGTGGCTGATCCTACTTGTTGATGTATGCGTTGCGGTGGAGCATACTTGTTTCGTCTTGAAAATGAACATTTGAGAGAAGTCTCTCTGGTTGGGGAGCAACAGTGGTCAGAACGCTCTTATCCAGGTCAAAAAATATCTGCACATCCAAAGCTAACCGTAAAAAAGAAAAACACACCATATTCGCCGACCTACAGCATAATGATTATACAAGCATCTTCATCCGACGCATTGCTCGTCATCAAGCCCGTGATCGCCGACACCTGCAACCTCCAGCAAGTACACAGACCCGTCCTACCTCACGCATCAGCGTTCCCTACATAAAAGGTACAAGCGAGGCGCTGGCACGTGTACTGGCCAAAGAAGAGATCCAGGTGGCCCACAAGCCGATGTCTACGCTTGGAAGACTCATGCCCGGTCCAAAGGATCGCCGCCTAAGGAAAAAGCACAAGGCGTTATTTATAAAATTTCCTGCGCGGACTGCCCGGTCGCATACATTGGGGAAACAAAGAACTTTCAGGAGAGAATCCGCCAGCATAAGAACGACGTTCGAAAGTTCGACCACGAACGAAGCGCCGTAGCTGAGCACTGCGACGTCAATGACCACAGAATGGACCTCTTGGTGAATATGTGCTGCCACCTAGAAACGCGAGTCGGTTCGAGACAAGGTGACTCGAAAACAACGCGCGCCCAAGGCCTCTCCCACCCGTTTCACACCCAAAACGTCAGCTACATCCTGTTCACCCATTGAGGCGATGTGACCTAGATACGGCTCCCCCAAGCTCACCTTTGTCCCCATCGTGCGTAATCTTCCGCCCCGAGGTCGACACAACGAAACCGCTCAAAGGCGAGAAATGCAAGATGGCGGATTGTTTGGAACTAGATACTCTCGAACCCAGGCGCATGAAATACTCCGCGCATGCGCACCGCGTATTTCTACAAAAGGTCCATTGACTTTGCCAACACCAGCATCCTGGCCGTTGAGACCAATCCCAGACATAGACTTTTTATTGAATCCTGGCACATACAAACGACGCCAGAAAACATCAATAGATCCCTCGGCACTCTGCCGACCGTCTACGTGAACGGACTTCGCCACCCGACCGATGCAAAACGATAGACACTGCCGTTGAAGAAGAAGAAAAACAGAATACTGCTCCTCAACGGCCATAGCCGCAGTCAACCCCAGAAGAAGAAACCGAGCAGGTCTCGAAACGTAGGGTTCCGCCTTTAAACGAGGATTTGGTTGGTGGATATTTTATTTATTATTATACTTGTTTCGTATTTTTCCTCTAATGTTGGTTTTGAAAATTTTCACCGACTGTCCTGGAGCAAAAACAGGCTGCTCAACTGCGCGTCTAGCATCCGAATAAGCTTTCATTTTCGCTTGATATTGCTCGACTCTATCCGGAAGTTTCTTCTGGACGACGTGGGGAGGGACGGCAGTCTCTAGGGTTTTTCGTTATTGGAGATACAGTCGCGTTCGGTGAGTGTGATCATGCAAAATAAATGCTGGTGTTTCTCCTGTCGCTGCATGGCGAGTACTTCGGTAAACACCGAGATATTCTGTGATCGCTTAAAGCGGACGATGTTGGACAAGCGCCAACTGTATGATGGATTTAAGAACTCTACTGAATCGCTCTACCTGTCCATCAGCTTGGGGATGCTAGAGGAAATACTTTGCATGCTTGATTGATGCATGCATGCATGCTTGATGCCATGCGTCTTCAAGTAGTCGCTGAATTCCTTGAAAATGAACTGCGAACCGTTGTCTGTCATGATCTCTTGCGGCAGACCCTCGCGGGCAAAAACAGACTTCTATAACTTTATGACTGAAGCCGTCGGGACAATGTGGGCTAGTGCCACTTCAGGCCACTTGCTGTGGTAATCTACCAACCTGATAAAAAATCTTACTTAAGCAGGAACTCGTTCGAATTGACCAAAATGTCAATTATTGGAATCATTTTTCTCATTTTATGGAAGGATACTATTATTTTTTTCTGTTTCCTTCCATTTTCCGGAAGGTAGTCGTTTCTCTGTTATTCCCTCGTTCTATCTCCTGGAGGAAAGAAAGAAGATAACAAAAATAACAGGGGGAAATGCGGGGATTTCTTTGCCCCAACTGCATGGACACGTCATCGCGACGTAGGGGGATCGTCAGATTCTAGCTGACCGCGTGCGTTTACCCGAACGTTGGGGCGGAGCTTCAAACAAGAATCATTATAGTTTGAGGCTCCGCCCCTTCTTTCTCGATACGTCACAACTCGAAAGGTACCCGTTTGCGACCAGAATAGCACCCTCGGAGTTTCGCTCAAGACTGGTTCTATTTGCGATAGGTCTGTTCGATTCGGCCCGAAAATTCTGAACTAGTTCTGTCCGAGTTCAGACGAGTGCAGGAGTCGTGCAGCGGCGGCGCAGAATCAGTGCCGCCGCCGCGCTAGGACTGGCGCTGTGATCGGCTTTCCGAGCGGAAGCGCAGGGTGTCGTCTGCATCTGTTGGCTCTTGTTTCTCCACGCCACGTTGTATGCTACATTTAATTAGTCGCGGTTTGATGAAACCATTCGTGTTTCCTTAGTTTTAAAGTATAATAACGGAATCTTCTCTGTGAATAATGTTTATTCGAGTGTACTAAAAACCGTTTCTGCATGAAATGTGTTTCTGTCTGCATTTTTAACTGTCGTTCGGTTCCTGTCGTTTCCATAGGCGTTCGTGTCCTTCACATTCATTTAGCAATAGTAGATTCATTCCAAGTCTCTCAAGTTTCGCATTTCGACGATAGGTTCGAGGCATCAGGATGATTTTGCGTCGGGAGTCACTGGCGGCAGCGCGCGGTCGGTACTGGTCACCTCGAAGACGAAGGCCTGACGGTAGCGTTTTAACCAAGAAAGTTATCGACCGTAACTTTGGCGTCAAGCTGAAGCGTTTTCTGATTCTCAAGAAAGACCTGCGTGGAACTACCAAGCCAATGCCGATTCACGGCGTTTTTCCCAGGCCCGTTAGTGAACGTCCACAGATACCAGCGGACAAAGCATGCAGTATTATGCTCAGCTACGGGGCATACGAGGGCCAATGTACTAAATCCCAGACCTCTGCAATGTATCAGAGTCGTCAGTATGCATCCAAGAGCAACTGAATGCGGGGACTATCAAGAGTGCAATACCTTTCTCGTGTCTGTAAGGAAGAATGTCAACACTGTGGATCCCCACATAGCATCAAAAAGAAACACTTTACGTGAGCCAGTATTTCAACACTTCCCACAGGGAGCCAAACCTACGCGAGCAGGTGCCTAAAACGCTTTCAAAATATCATAATCAAGCAAATTCTGAACCTCGGTTATGATCTTAATTCCGCGTCCACCGCGGGTACGTTATTAATATAAATGAGAGGAAACGCAACCTCCGTATCTGAGTTATTGTTAAACATCGCAGACATTTGAGCAAGAGCTGCGAAAAATGGCACCGCGAGCAGAGACGGACGAGGAGTGTCGGCTGTCGCCGTCTGCTCTTGTCGTCTGCTTCTGCACGGACGCTGAACCACTGATCTCTATGACAATCGCTGGATCGCGTTTGCCCGCTCCGTGAATGCGGCCACTGGCGGCCATATTTTTGATAGAGTTATATCACCTCTAGCCAAGGTACTGCTGCTGCAGCCACTATACTCCATAGTATACGTAGCAGAGCGCGTTGAAATCTACAGAATACACAGAAAGAATAAAACACATGAAGGACGCACACAGACACACACAGTTCTTTCAATGAGCAACAAACATTTATGAAATGCCCATGACGCTACGCCAATGAACTTCAAAGAATTGAAAGAAAGAGGACGAAAAATTATACTAAAATAAAGAAAACGAAAAAGCTCAAATTTAAAATAAAACTAAATTGCTCAAAATTTTAGAATACCAAATATCGTTTTAATTTGGTATTTTAAAATTTTGAGCAATTTAGTTTTATTTTAAATTTGAGCTTTTTTGTTTTCTTTATTTTAGTATAATTTTTCC
>JABSTQ010008623.1:0-44934 GCA_013358835.2 Ixodes persulcatus | reverse complement strand
GCAACTTTACGTTGTGCGCGCTGAGATCGTGCGTCCACCGTTTCTTTTGACGGAACGAGGTCCCCACGGTCAAGAAGATAACGGCCGAATTCTGCACAAGCACTGAACTTCCCTCGTTGAAGGCTTGGACTGTGCGTCGCCTTCTCCCTGACATCGGATTCGAGCATGACAAGAGGGAACGAAACTCGCGGCTGATTAAACGAGAGGACATCGTCGCCTGGCAGCAGAAGTACCTGCATGAGATCGCACGTCACCAACAAGAGGGTCGGAAGATCTTCTACTTGGACGAGACGTGGGTGACGGCAGGGCACACTGTCTCAAGGGTGTGGGTAGACACGACCGTGAAGGCGTCTCACGACGCCTTCATGCGTGGTCTATCGACTGGCCTTAAGCAGCCATCGGGGAAAGGCAAGCGTCTTATTGTCACCCACATCGGCAGCGATAAAGGCTTCGTCGACGGCTGCCTGGACGTGTTCCGTGGACAAAAGACCGGCGATTACCACGAGGAAATGGATGGCGCCCGCTTCGAGAAGTGGTTCGACGGTGTCCTCGACAAACTGCCGACAGGAAGCGTTATCGTCATGGACAACGCTTCTTACCATTCACGGCGGTCGGAAGCAGTGCCGACGACGAGTTCCCGCAAGGACGACATCCGACAGTGGCTGACGTCTAAAAAAAATTCATGGGACCCCAAGATGCTGAAGAAACAGCTGCTCGAAATTGTGGCCTTGGTGAAGCCACAGCACCTAAAGTATCGTGTGGACACTGCTGCCGAAACGGCTGGCTGCACTGTGGTCAGGCTTCCACCGTATCACTGCGAGTTCAACCCCATTGAACTGATATGGGCCCAGATCAAGAACGGCGTTTCTGCCCGAAACACGACGTTCAAGATCGTCTATGTGGGGACACTGCTCAACGAAGAAGTTGGCAAGGTCACCACTGACAACTGGACTAATGCTGTCAGGCGCGTTATTGACATTGAAGCAACGTTCCGACGAGGCGGCGCCACAAGTGCCCACATCCAGCCCATCGTCATCCAGCTGGATGGAGAGGACACCCCATCCGAGACTGACCTGTCTGGTGTCGAGCCCCTTGACGAAGCTTAACGCCACCATTATGGAGAAAGCGTGGAACATCTCGGAACATAAAACGGTCCTTTTAAGGGCCACTCATATGCTTTAAAATCAGATTGTTGTTCTTGTCCACCACTGACCTTCCGTGTCTCATGTTGTCATGCTTCTCTGCTCGTTGCCGTATAGCATTTCGATATGCAGCCACCAGACAAACGTTTTATTTTTGTTGCGATAATGGATAAGCTGGTCTATACATTGCACTGTGCCATGAATCACCAGTATAGATTTCAACTTCGCGAAAAGAAAAGTTTGCAGCCCATCTACGGCAAAGACATCAGATGCCATATTGGCCCTTCCCGCTGTCTAAACATGTTCGCTACGCAACAAATAGAATTTTGA
The DNA here is from genome assembly GCA_013358835.2 of Ixodes persulcatus. NCBI lineage: Eukaryota > Metazoa > Arthropoda > Arachnida > Ixodida > Ixodidae > Ixodes > Ixodes persulcatus. Next base: position 43,462 of record JABSTQ010008623.1, on the reverse strand, counting down.
TTGCAAATAAGCTCTTTTTTGTCTAAGAAAAACGACACAACAGATCACTGCCAGTGCTTTGCTCTAAAGCATAAATGGGACGTCTGTGGCCATTCACACAACTGAGGCCTCTGGGAATAACAAAACCGTGTGTTAGCACAGCGGAAAGCGAAATCGCAGTACCAGTGCTCTGTTTCGAAGTATAAAGGGGACGCCTGTGTTCATTCACATGACCGAGGCCCCTTTGAAAATAACAATAACGTGTGTCAGCACTGTGGGCAGCTAACTCTAACTGCCAATGATCTGTTTCGAAGCATAAACTGGACGTCGGTGGCCATTTACACGACCGAGGCCACTCTGAGAATAGCAATAACGTGCGTCAGCACTGCGGGCAGCTAACTCTAACTGCCAATGATCTGTTTCGAAGCATAAACTGGACGTCGGTGGCCATTCACACGACCGAGGCCACTCTGAGAATAACAATAACGTGCGTCAGCACTGCGGGCAGCTAACTCTAACTGCCAATGATCTGTTTCAAAGCATAAACTGGACATCGGTGGCCATTCACACAACCGAGGCCACTCTGAGAATAACAATAACGTGCGTCAGCACTGTGGGCAGCTAACTCTAACTGCCAATGATCTGTTTCAAAACATAAACGGGACTTCTGTGGTCATTCACACGACCGAGGCCACCCTGGGAATAACAATACCTTGTGTTAGCACAGTGGAGACCAAAATCCCAGTGCTAGTGCTCCGTTTCGAAGCATAATAGGGACGTCGAAAGTTTCCTTGAAGTCGACGGCCATTATGACTCTCGGGTCGCACTTCGGCGAGTTGGCTAACACCTCGTGGTGAATGAGGAGCAGGCTGCCCTGTGCGCCGAGGTGCAGTCTGAAGGGGTGTGGCGTAGATTTCCTGAATTTCAGAGGTGCCATTGTGCTCGCTTGAAATATGTCCTAAAAACAGCACCGATTGCTTGACGTGAGGAAAAGTCGGCTACAACATTATTGAAGGGTTGGTGAGAGGACGGAGATCTGGGAATGCCAATACCAGTAACTGGGCCCAGTTCAGTTCGACTCAAGTTTGATATCGTCCGTCTTGCAGGAACGCTGTGATAAAGTGAAGCGGTCTTCTATAGAGACCTCACTTTTCAGCCTCCCGGACTAGTGCAATGTAGAGGATTAAATCACACCTTTTTGGAGACGATAAGAACCACAATGCACAGATTGCAGCCAGACTTGCTGCCGAGGACAGAGTTGTGAAGTACTGAAAGGTCGTTTTTGAGCGCTTGGGTGGCTTCTGAAACTGGTTCAGAATGAATGGAGGTATTTTTGGGTTTTGTGATGCTATAGTCTGTACCAGGCGTAATCCCCTTTTCTGTTGGTGCTGCAGTAGTGCCCCCATCAGCTGGCCCAGAGGTCAAATATATAGTGCAGGTCACGATTTGGGCTCCCTTCTCGCACCCGGATCAAGTGGGTCGCCTCCTGGAAGGCCTGGGGAAGTACTGTTGGAGCGGAATTGTAGGATCAGTCTAATCGGGCTGCTAAGACGTTATCCCATACGACGAATCATGCAGAGCCCTTTGAAGGCTGAGGTCTAAGACTTGCAACGAGATCAGATAGGTGGGTGGTCGCTTCCCACTGTCGGTGTGCACTCGCCATACTCCTCGGCTTGGGGAGCCCCACGTTAACCCTTAGCTCTCAAGCCCGAGCTTGCTGTACTCGTCATAATTTTGCACCAATAACGCCGATAACGAGTCCATCTTGTCCAGTCCAGAACCATTTCAAATTTGCCTAATGGAGACGAACCAGCTGCTCCGTATCCAATTCCAGGTCGTGAACTTCAACAGCAGAGGGACGTGGAATTCATTTTCTTTTTTTGTTTAGAGTGCATTTTGTCTGGCAATGGGTATCTAAAAATGATGCCTGCGATAGTGTTTAAGTAACGCGGCTCGGAAACAGGCTTTCAGTGCGGTGCCACTCATTTTATCAAATGACATTTCCCCGACAGTTCGTTTTATCAACGCTGCGACGTTTTATCAACAGATTGTTTCATCGACACTCGCTCATCGACATATCTTGCCATGTTTCGTCGACAACATTTTTGTTTGGTTAGGGGTGCGCTGGTTTGTTGGGGAGCAAGGGTACGGGTACATGCACGGGGGCAGGACCACTCTTACACGCTGCTGCGAAGCGGCATGTACAGGTGGGCTGGGTGGGTCCACATTTTTGTAATGAACTGCTGGAGGCTGTCGCCGCAAAGCGTTGTGAACTGGGTGGGTCGGATAGTTTAACATGTGCCCCAGTGATAAACGCACAACAAAACGTTCCTACTGCGTGAAATTTGTGTGTCGATAAAACTTCACAGCACGGTGTGGTATCGATGAAACAATCAGTGTCGATGAAACGAGAGTCGTAAAAAGTGGATGAAACATGTGTCGACAGGGACGCTTCTTTCCGATGGTTCCATGGAAGCTCTGACAATAAGGACTGCGAAGTTGCCTCCAAAAAGTTCAATAGGTTTTTTTACACGAGTCTGTCTTTGCCAAGGTAGACCAGAAAGATGATAGAATACTCTGAAGAGCTCGTTTGCGGCTATGGCCTGGTATAATGCAGAGATAAACATACGTCAGAAATGTAATTAGGCGGTTTGAGCTGTTGCTTGATTCAAACATCGTTGATTTTATTGTTATAAAGACAAATCATTCTGCCACTTGCATTCAGACCAAGATCAGGACATCTGAGTATTCGGTATGTGTTCAATTGTTGATTTAAATAAATATTTCGCATGTAAGAAAGCCACAATTCATGAAGTGGGAAGCTGCCCTTGCAATCAATATTTATTGACATACTTTTCATATTTTACAAATTATTAAACCAATGCTGGGATACAATATTGTGGACAAAATTTCCTTCCAAGTAAATTGGAAAAGTTGGTGCGTGTTTACCGGTAATACCTTAGGCCGCGACGCGACGCGAGTGGGAGTACACGCATCACGTACCCGGGTTTCGAAGCATAAACATACGACTGACAGGGCCTCTGAGAGCAAGCAGAATGTTCGGAAGCATTTGAGAGTACCAAATCTGCTTCCCTCAAATTCTTTGATATTTTTCCAAAAGAAGACATCAGCTTCTTAACGTCCAAAACAATATCAATTAAATGTTTGCAACATACGCATCACTGGTTTTATCATTTGTACGCCACATGTATGTAACAGCTCATTATTGCGAACGAGAAGGCACCCGCGGGTACTATCGCAGTCATAGATTACCGTGCAGCTGATTGCGACGCGGAAATTCGACAAGGACACCACGTTTCACAGATGAATACATACTGCTTCGAAGGCGTCATTTCAGTTGATAGACTATTTATTAACACCAGCAAAGATACGGTCGAAATCGAGTGAAGACACTTACTGTGTTCGCGGTTCACTTATGCCCCTCCCGCACAGCCCACTACACTTATAAAGAAGAGTTTGGTGACCGCTGAATTTTAACGTCTCTCCACGGAAACCACTGCGAAGAAAAGCCGCTGCCATCACGATGTTGAGGCGCAACCTGAGGCAGAGGCAGAGAAGCAGACGGCGTTCGACGTATGTACGATGCTAGGCCTTACTCCCACATCGAACTTTTCGATGGCAATGCTATCACTGGATTCTCACGCTGTCGCGCAGAACCTATTGCGAATAAAAGTAGACGCGGTTACGACTTAGCGACGTATGCTCGGGTAAGTAAAAAACCGCATTAAAAAACAATAATCGCTGCAAGATACTGGAGTCGAAGAAAATCGGCCCGGCAGCCATGTTGAAAATATTCATTTGCCAGAACAAGATTGGTTCGGGCAGGTCGTGACGTCACAGAAACAACGGGACGCGATTGGTGGCGGAGGAATACAAGATTCCCTTTAAGGGGCATTTGCCGCTACCTTCTTGACTTGTAACCGACTATAGCGACGAGGCAAGTGATCCCCAGACTCGCCTTCCAGGTATATACAGCGTCAGAGTACTACGTTCCGTTTGCGCGTGAAGCCCTGCGCCGCGCGACGAAACCAGAACTCTTGAGCGTGCCACCCTTCACATGTCTTCTCCGACTTCGGACCTGTCATGTCTACCTTGGAAGAAGATGAAACCTCGACAGTGGCTACTTCGGCTCCATTATACCTCGCCCTGGTTGAGTTCTCACCCAATGAGCCAGCCGCTTGGCGCGTTTTATCGGGAACGTCTTGAATTATATTTTCAAGCGCAGGGAATCACAACACATGACAAGCGAAAAGCCATCCTCTGCAGTGCCTGCGGTGTGGACACGCATACCCTCCTTCGCTCGCGAGCCGGAGCTGACGCTCACCAAAGTTGTCCAGGTGACCAGGGCTACCGAGGAAGCAACTGCAAAGACAGAAGAACTTCGTCGCACCAGTTCAGACGCTCGCCAGGAGTAAAACCGAGTGGCACACTCGCCGCGAACGCGCCCCAGTGGTTGTGCTTCTACAAATGGTCAATCCCCACGCTCCCATTGCTGGAGATGTACTGGCTCCCACGATGCCCCAACGTTTTCATATGCCGGTGTCGTATGTCACTTCTGTGGCAGCAAGTAACATCTACAGAAAGCATGTCGCAAGAAAGCGGGGGAAAAAACGGGCAAGTCGTTTGAGCTCTCACCCTCCCGGTCCCGAGGCCGCAACCATCAGCTGGCTGAAGCAATTCATTCCCAGACCAAAATTTCTACCACGTCAAGCGATCCATTCGCCGTACGGGATAACCTGTGGAAGAAGCTCCGATCTTTTAGTCACGTTCGGCTATCAGCTCCGTCACTGCGGCTATCTTCGCAGAAGTCGGAGTCAACGGAAATGTTCTGCCCATGGCGGTGGACTCAGGCTCCGCCTGTATCGTGATTAGTTCAGAAACTTTACGACTTCTGGACATCGAAACTCACGACTTTCAACCTTCTCCACAATACTGCAGCTTCAATCCTACACCTACGAGTGGCTCGACATTATGGGCACTCTGAATGTAGACGTCGAAAGACGCGAGAGGCTCGTCTTCCCCTTTTGGCGGCGAAAAGAACCAACACCAGCCTGCTCAGTCGAGACTGTTTTCCTGGTTTGGGAATCGGCCTTAGTGGTGTGAAACAGCTCTCTGAAGAACGAACCGTTTGTCAGGAACCCGTCAGCGTCGTGGTCGCCGAATTTCCAGAGGTGTTAAAAAATGACTCGGAAAAAGCAGAAGACTACCAGTTCGCATCGAGGTCGTCCCCGCGGCCACACCGCGGTTCCTCAAGGCTTGGCACTTACCTATTGCTTTCCGTTCTCGTGTCGAAGCCGCCGTCGACATGCTCGTCGAAAAAGGTGTTTATCAATCTGTGCGAAATTCACGATGGTCAACCCCGGTGGTCTCAGTTGTAAAGAAAACAGCAAAACTCGTCTGTGTGGCAACTACAAGTGCACAGTTAAAACAACGCTCCAATGGGAGACATACCCCTTTCTTACCACAAAAAAAAAAAAAACTCTTTGCCAACCTGCTGCAAGATATTTTCGCGCATCGACTAAGATCAGGCGTACAAACAATTGACTGATGACGACGAAGCCGCTCACTTGCTCACATGTGTCGCAACGTTGGTTGCCATCTTCCAACGATACATGGAGGAACTGTTGGCCGGACTGCCAATGGTACATCTGTACCTGACCGAGTTATCATATCTCTGTATAGAAGATATAACTCTATTAGGATACAAGGGCAGCCATGGTGGCTGGGGGTGATTACAGGGACCGTGGTGGTTGGTCGGTGGCATTGGCGTAGCGGGGGGAGCTTATGAATCTTCAGCCCCTCCCCCCCCCCCCCCCCCCGACACACACCCCGAAATCCAGCCGGCCCAATAATATACACATGCATTTTGACCCGTCCCCCTCCCTTCCTCTGCACCCCAAGTCATGGACATCCCAGTAACCCTAGCCCCCCCCCCCCAGAAAAAAATTCATGGCTACGCCAGTGGTCGGTGGCTCTCGTCGCTGTCACCTGGGGTGGGGACGTGAGGCCCGGAGGCCTGAGAGAAAAGCGTAACCGAAACCTGATGCTCGCCCGGTTTGTGGCCCTCCGGATGCGTGGTTCCATCTGGGCGCCACTCGGGAGAACGCTAATCTACGCGAAGTTGTGAAAGGCCCGGCAGCTTATTTTATTTTTCCCGTCCGCAAATGGTTTCACACGCAAGGGAGAAAAAAAAAGAGAGAAAGGAGGAAGGGAATAGTGTAAAATTGTATGATTGGCCCACTGATCTCTATACAATAGCTGGATCGCGCATCCCCGCTCAGCGAGTGCGGCCATCGGACGGCCATCTTGCATGCCGTTTTTTTGTGTGTTTTTTGTAGCGTGAGCCACACTGGCCGAGGTTGAGCAGTTTCGCGTGGCTCCTGGAGAGCCGTGCTGCGCATGCGCGAGGAGCAGTGACGTCACACGGCACACAGCTGGCGCAGAAAAAGTCAAATTCGGGGGGGGGGGGGGGGGGTTTACGTGCCAAACCAACGACGGGCATCTGGCACGCCCCAGCGGAGGACTGAGGATTAATTTGGACCACCTGGGGATCTTTTGAGGTGCAACCGAAAGCTCGGTTACACGGCGCCTCTTCCGCAATAAGCCTCCATCACATTGCGGGCACCTCGGCCGAGATTCGAACCCGCCACATGGGGATCCGTAGGCCAGCGCTCTCGCCTCGGAGCCACTGAGGCGGCTACACAGCCGGCGCGCCGGAGCCGCCACCGCCGCGCGCTCCGCCGCCGCCTTTGCGCGCGCCTTGACGGTCTGCGCATTCCAGAGGAGTGACGTCATAGCCGCGGCAGGCGCACTGGCGCCGCCGCGTGCGCAGCTGTGCGCCTCCGTTGCGCAGTAGCCAAGTCTGACGCTGCACCGGAGCCGCTTGATAGTGCCTCTCAGTTTGTGGGCATGCGCAGAGGTATCAGTGGGGGCATACATATAGCAGGGCGTTTGCCAGTGTGGTATAGCCATGGAGAAGGAAAGCGAAATTGCTGCTCAGCGGCGCAGAAGAGCGGAGAAGCTTAACTCATCGGATCCCGAAGTAGTCACATAATGCGTATACCGTGTGTGTGTCATTGAAGCAGCAGTAAGCATGATAATCAAGCTAATCCTAGACAACCAGGAAAGCTAAGAATAACCAGCTGAACCTAAGCACACGCTAGTATATCCTGGCATAGCGGAGCAAAGCCACTGCAATTTTTTTTTTTTTTTTTGTTTTGCTAGCGTTGCAGAGGCCGGCGGCAGCGTGCTAAAGACACGTTTTCTTCTCGTTCGTCGTCATTCGCAGAAGACGTTCCGATCAAGAATCGACGCCGTTTGGATGTGTTTGCGAGTGCAATGTATGTGAAGCCGTATGTAAAGTACTTGGCGTCAATTTGCAAGCACACAAAGAAAGATGAGCTCGTCGTCGCACAGTAGAGGGATGTGAGCTTGTTGTCCGGTTGCAGCATTTGAGGTGGATTCAGCCAATGACAGATTTTCGAGCGCCTCGACTATGACCACGTAATGCTGAGAGAAGATTCTAATTGATTTGTATTTTGCAGACCACCTTGTTTCACACAGCATCGGTATGTTGGGCACCAGTTTCCTTCGGAGAACGCTTTCATGGAAGACGTTTATGGTTTGTTTCATGACCCCTGTTTTATTTCGGATTACGCTGACCTCATTCAGATCGTTGATCGCGAGATTTAGTTTGTGGTTTGCACAGTGAAAGAATTGCGGACTTGGAAACTCTTGCGGTATTCTTTTGTTTACTCCCCCTTTTTTTTCCGTCATCGTAGAGCATCCATCGTATCCTTGGCCAACGAGGTTAGAAAGAACGAGTCCGGCATCGTTCAGAAATTTCAAGATTGTAGCGACAATACAAGCGGAGTTAAGTTGCTCCAGCGCTACGAATCCCATAAACAGCTCACGAACGCAGACCTCATCTCCCGCCTGGTCTATGAACCGAATGCCGATGGACAGCTGCTCTGTTCCCCCAGTGTCAGCTGTTTCGTCCGCAAAGACAGATAAGCTACAGCTCTGTTAGCTTCGGACACTATTTCCTCTTTTAGTACGTTGCCACAGATGCTGACTATCTCGTTCTGGACCCGGGCAGATATGTACCTGGCGTTTCCAGCTGCGGAAGCGAAGTGTTCCCGAAGCGGAGCGTCTCCAGCCTCCACCCGAAGATCAAGAAGATCGTGCAAGACTCTACTGTCAGACTGCTTCCCGCGAATCGGCAAGTCACGTGTTGCGCAAAAGACAATGGTAGAAACTATAGAATACAATTTCTCGCGATTAATCTGAACCTGATCATGCAGTGCTCTGTTAGCTGGTGAACAAAGGGCAGCTCCCTCTTTGCCATCACATCTATGAAGTGTTGAGAAGCCTTGACTGCCTCCTGGTGCCACCCGGACTTTATGTGGTCGCTGCACTCCTCGTGCATCTTTTTGTAGTTCGTGAAAGCGCACACAATAAAACTGCCTTGTGTGCCACGGTGAACGTTCGGGCGAAATGTGACGCAGTAACGGCAAAGAGCTCTTTAAGCTGTCGCTGAGTACGCAAACCAAGGTGAGTAATCTGCGAGCCATCGGTAGCGGAAACTCCTTTTCTCAGCCACATCTTTCTTGAAGTCCTATGTAACACTTGGCGTCCATGGGTTGCTAAGGAGACGCAACTAAAGATGATCCGGCGTCTCAGCGGTTCTGTTTTTGCCAAATCTAAATCAGTGGACATGTGAGTTGCTTCGCAACTTACCACGCCGTGTCAGGTCACCGTCGGTGCAGTTCCTTTTATGGTTTCAATAATCTCCGGTTTGGTCTCCTGATGAGAGCTTATTTGATGTCCGTCAGCCCCGCCCGCGTTGCTACATGTCTCACTAGGCTCTTGAGGGGGGTCTCCGGATAGCAGTTCGTCACACGTCCGCTGCCGCTTGAAGGAGCGTCGAACCGGCCAGGAAGAATCTCATGGGAGACAGCAAAAACACTTATTACCTCGCGATGCTGGCTATTTTCAGCACGTTTCCACGTTACTCTCTACCTGCTTTCACGGCCGCGCTCTGGATTTGGATTTGGGGCTACAAACGCTTGCTACCGATCGGTGCGGCTTACCCTGTGTCTCTCCTGAATAAATTGATCAGTACTGTTTTAATCAACGAGGTAGGTTTTAATAAATGTTTCTATACCCCAACGATGCAGCAATGCGTACTACATCTTGTTGTCAAGGCCTATAAGAATATGCATTGTGTCTGTCAAGCATCAGCTGCATTATTTAAACAGTTCACGTGACATTAGATTCGATTTCGTTTTGGTTTAAACGGGAACTTGAATTAGAGTCACTGCACTTGCACCCTCCCCCCCCCCCTTCTTGCAACCCCCTCGAAATTCCAGGGGGAGGGGGGCAACTTCCCCCCATTGCACCCCCTGTGGACGCCCATGGGTGCATTATGAAGGTAAACAAACACACGAGGTGCGCAAAGAGCAGATGAACTTGCACGCCTCATACAAATCATTACTGCTTCAGCGACAGCAGCCGATTGTGCGTATGAAACAACGATGTGTAGAAATATTAGCACAACTTCACCTTTTCCCAGGCGAGCTCCTGTCCCTAAAGCTACAAATAAAAACACTCTCTCAACAAGCCCTCTTTTCCAATCTTGGCAGTGTTCATTGCTGCTTAAAGAATGCTCCCGCTTCTCCTGCATGGCCTTGCTTTGGTCCCTGGGCAGCCGGGTCATGGAGTGTAACATTCCCATAAATTAGAAGAGAAACAAACATGTTGATTTATTATAGTCTGTGACACGTTAGGAACCCATATGTTCTGCCTCAAGCGCGACCTTTCTGCCTTTGAAAACAGATTGTAATGCGTTTAGCCAGAGCCCGGCGGAAGGCAACGAGCGCATGCTGGAGGCGGAGCATATACTGGTTTCTTAACCAGTCGCAAACTATACATGATCAATAGTCGGCTGTATGAACAAGACATAGAAAAATGCCCGGCATATGACTGACAATAATCAGCTAACACCAATTTTCATAATCCATTCATTTATTCATTTTTATGCAAGAAAACCTGCTGCCACTTTACAGTGCGGGGTAGCATTTTGGAAAACAAATTTACATCAGCAACACACGCGACATCAGTCAAATGCCCACAAATCATGGAACACAAAGAGCTGGGAGTGTGCCGAGGATGGTATTGCAAGAAATGAGTTGGTTCATGCACTATAGCACAAAGATAAATTATGCTACACAGTGTATATGTGTAGATTATTTCATTTCAATAGGGAGTTAGGGAAAGATTACTTAAAGCTGAAGCTGCGACAGCTGACAAAATGATTAAGACGTTGAGATTATTGAAGAAAATAACAGCAGCCCCTAAGTACGTCCTTCATGGTTAGTGGGCATAAGTAGTGTTGAATGGCTCTGGACAGCATCGAGAGAATTTTCTAGGCCTACCTTGTGTTAAAAGTATGCAGCAGCACTGGATTCAAGCTTTGGGGAGGCAAACATGTCTAGCAGGTGTTCAAGAACTTAGATTCAGATTCGGAGGCAGCATCCAATGTACCAGAGGATCTGGAAACATTATTTAATAGACTGAATATGTGTGGCCCACAACAAAGGCATTCCGACGTCAATTTGATATGTTCCCTTAATGGGGAAGGTTCTATTGCATTCTCCATTACTGCACAAGTAAACGAGTGTTTAACTTTATTTGGCAGTTTGTGAAAGGTTGATAAAAAGAAAATTTTCTTACCCTGCCGGCATGGGGCATTTTGGATGTACATATTGCAAAACTCTTTAAAAGTGTCCAATAAATGCTCCTGGACCCTGCCATACTATGGTAAGTGTTCTCTCCTATGCAGAGCGCAAGTTCGTCTGCTTCTTTTTGCAAGGTTTGTGGTGACGTCAGAGCGCCAAGCTCCGATTGAAAGATAGTGGGTAGACCTCAAAGCAAACTGCCTCGAGGTCTACCCCCTATCCTTCAATCAGAGCTCGGCGTTTCGACATTACCACAACCCCTGCAAAAGAAGCAGACGAACTTGAGCTCCGCATATCTTTGAGAGAGACATAGCAGTAATCACTTGCACGATAGGAGATATTTATCGAACCGACCTGCAGCGACATCGCCTAAACTTGGTGAACATCCACAGAGATGGGGGAAAGTGTCACTAGGTTTGTCATCTCCCAATTAGAAATGGTGCCACTGTTCGAAATAACCTTTTGGTTACTTTGTAAGTACTTTTTTGGTAGCAAAGTATCCAGACTTGTCAATATTTGTTCACAGCATTGTATTTCTGGGTCACAATAAAACCCAATCAACCTATACATGTGATTTCGCTAGCTGTTGTACTGATTTTGAGTTTAGGCATGGCATTTGTGTTCCTTAAAAAAAAAGAGGTATTACACTGAAAAAAAAAATATATGGTTTTTATTTTTAAAAAATCTGACACACCTCTAAACATTTTAAAAATAAACTCTGAAGACATGTAATTCTTCCTTTGCCGGAACTGTCTGGCACCTGTATAATTCACACTGAAAGCTAATATAATTGCAGGAAGCTTTCTTCTCGTTACTGACAACAAAGAGAATGAGGCAGTTCAATATTATTATAATGCAATTAAATTCAAAAGTGCAAGCGAGCTTGAAGATTTGTGTTTGTCCTTTTTCCCTCTTGTTCCCCTTCTCCATGGATCATTTTCGTCAGTTCAATATTTTCTAGTTTACTTACGTTATTATTGCGGATAATTGCAACTGTGGGTAGCTGCCCAACCACATGTTGAGGAGCTAACTGGTCAATGAGCTGCAGAACAAGAAGCAACAGCATACATCATGACCGCAACTTCTCAACCCCCAAACTCCAAGGCAAGATCATCAAAGCCGTGTTCCTGTTGCAGTAGAATATCGCACTTACCCAGTGACTGTGGGCTTTGGCAAAGACATGTTTTGTTGTGTAAAACTTTAATCTGTTTTTCGGCACTGCCCTTGATGAAACACTACGCCAGATGCAGATGTCAATGTATTTTCTGGGAGATTCTGGTGATGGTGGTAGTATTGCCAGTCTTCACACAATTGTGCTGAGAGAGCACACTCTGATTGCACCGGTCTTGTGATGATTCATGTAGTGGTGCTGACCTGCTCATGGGACTGGACACAAGAATGCTCATGCCGTTTTTGGAAAGTATAGAATTTATTGTGTCAGAACATATGTTGCAAGCTGCAAAATTACTGTGCCTGCCACAGTGCACCCTTTTGCAACAGCAATCTCTCTACCTATTCCATCCAAGAATAAATCTAGCAGTTCTATTTTGAATTTTTTTCTAGTCTGTCAGTCAAGAATATTTGGGGGTGAGCCGGATCTCAGACGACATATCTGTATTCTAAAATTGGCCTAACACATGTTGTATTAGCTGTTTCTTTTAAGGTGCAGCATGATCATTTTTAATTTCGTTGAATAAAGTAGAGCACACTTCTGGCCTTTACAATCACATCATCCATATGAGCATTTCATTAACATCTGAATGACAGTATGACACCTACCTATTTATACATGAATTTTATTGGCGAAGTGGTTGTTTATATAATACCGAGTTTATTTTTTTTTTCTTTTTGTAAAACATGTATCTATGAGGGGTCCCCTCAGTTTTTACAAAAAGTTCCTTTTCATGGGTGACTAAACAATATTTTGGCCGAAAAGCTTTTGGATTATAAAACTTTGACAAAACAAATTAATTCTGGTCAATCCAAGGAGGTACTGCCACATCCACCCTATAATCACTACTCTTTTCGATATTCGCTTTTCTGTCCATCTGGAGGAGCATTTTGAAAGACAAATCTTCCCCTCTAATAACGAAGTTATCCAGGCAGCCCTCCATTTGTTCAGGGACCAGCCAACAGAGATCGATAATGTCGAAATACAAAAATTAATAGCCAGATGGAAAAACAGTGTTGAAGTGGCAGGGGTCTACCGTAATATTCATAGAGATGCCCTACCTCGAAAGATAACCCACCACTATTTTTGGCAAGATTTGCTATTTGTCAGAAACACCGAAAGATAGCCCACTTCTAGTAGTTGTAGAGCTTTGGCCAATGGTGAATTCGGCAGGAATGAAGTTACTTAGCCACGACGTGAAATAAGCGAACAGCTAACTCGCAAGGTTCATAGCCCTTCCTTGCAATTACAAGTTTCGCAGGTAATAGAAGCTAAAACTAGCATTTTTTAAATTTTCTTTGATCGCACACCGAAAGTCAGTCTACTCTATATTTTCACCAGATTTGATTTCCCTTTTAGGTGGGCTATCTTTCGGTATATTACGGTACGTCAAACATAATGCAGGTAATTTTGTTTTATTTCTCATAGTTGTCTATTCATATCTTTTGTCAAGAAATTAAGCTTTACACATTTTTGTTCTTAGTTTCCCCTTCCTACTACTCCTTCTCAGGTCGAATTCCTGTCACCAAAAGCTTAGGATTCTGAATAAAGGGTGACACGTCATTTTGGGGATAGACTATACTTCGTTTCACCTTATGTACGAGCGAAGGCAAAGCTGGAAGCGCGAGCGCGAAAGTTCCGTGCGTTCAGGCTTTGCTCAAGCGCGCGAGCTGGAGAGAAACGCAAAAAGCGCTGGTCTCGCGCTTCTAGCTTTGGCTTCGCTCGCACATAAGGTGAAACGAAGTATAGTTCACTGCGATAAGAAATAGATACTGTTCATTGTAGAATCACTTTTGTTGACACATAAGAGTCATACAGAAGAAGTTATTTATGGCATAAATCACAAATCAAATGTTTATGCGGCGAGTTATAATTTATTGTATACATATAGTACTCGGGCCACTTCCGGCAGCCATGACAGGGATCCGAGAACACTTCCGGTTCGGGTATTGTTTGCATGCTTTTAAAGGGCAACATCGTCGCTATGTTTCAAGTGCTCCACAATTAAATCTGTTTTTTGTTATGTTTTGCCTGTCTACTGGCTTCTTGAAGTGCTGGAATGCTTTGCAATTGACTGGGCAACTTTCCTGGGCCAGATTAACGCGAAATTAAGGACGCCGCGCGCCGCGGCCATCAACCGCGGACAGTTTCTGTCATTCTCAGCACTAGGTACGCGTCATCGCTTGATTCTGAAACCAAAGATGCACAGATTCGACTCTTCTGAACAGTGAAGAAGCTTGATCGCATGAAACACACTTGAGTTCTTATGCATTTAAAGATTGATTGAAGATTAACTAATATTCGCCACTTTTCGGACGTCGAATAATATCACTACATTTTAGCCTTAAGCCATGTTTTCATAACACAGACAAAGTTAGTACTGCAAAAAGTATTTAATAATTAAAAAAAAGCTTTTATAGTTTTGTTGTTAATCTTAGAGCCGAATCACTTGCTGACGGATGAAAAAAAAATGAAACGTAAATTCTGAGGGCCTGTGTCAGTAAAGGACTTCAAAATGGGAGGGATCTTTTCACGTGGAACCGAACCTGGGGTTCGGTTTCACGTCAATTTAAAACACGTCAATTTCAAAGTTTGAAAGCCAGATTTTTTTTTTTTCAGCATGCAATAAACCGTTGGCTCGTGACACGATTGAAGGAAGACGTGAAACGATATAAAACCACTGGTACCATCCTGTATGTTTTTTTACTCGCCCACGTCATCAGCCACAACAGCGCTTCTGTGTGTCCGTGCCCAAACAGACCAGTTTGAACAAATCGGATAGGAGCGAGTAGAAGAAGAAGGAGAAGAAGAAAAGTAAAAAAGGAAAGGGCGAGGCGCGTGGCGGGCGAGGCGCGTGGGGGAAATCGAGGGCGGAAACCAACGGAACAGGTCGTGGACAGTGAGCCCAGGAAAGAGTCGGACCCCAGCCAGTCTGAAGCCCGGTTCACACAGTTGCGTTTGACTGTGTTTGACTGCGTTGCGGCAGCGAGACACCAGGACATCCCTGCTACTTATATCGCGTGCCAAGAAGATTCCTTGAATTGGATTCCACGCTTCATACGAAGCACAGATGTGCCGGTGACTCGCTTTCGGTCCGGGCCACAGCCAGCCTCAGCCCACCGCCTAGGACTCACCCATGAGTACCAATTAAACCTTTCTTTAATGGTAGCGCCTGATCGAGCAATATTGACGAGCGACTCACAAGTGTCACGTGATTGTAGCAAGTTGGACGCGAAACTTGTTTTTTCTTACCTTGTCGCCTGGGTTCTAGAATCAAAAATAGCCGTTGACGTCCAAACCCTGCAACTATGTCCACGTGAATATTATTCATAATATCGCCGCGGTAGGTCGACGTTGTCACAATCACGATATCTTTACTCGTCATTGAAAACAAACCGATCGGTTTTTCCCGTGCACTATCGAGCACGAGAGGCATAATCCTTCACACCTTCCTTCAACTACGTCCAACATGCGTAGCGTAGTTTCGCTTTAGCCAGTTTGAACGCTCATGGCAACGACACGCCGTCGACGAAGCAATAATGGGCTCACACACGCTCTCCCGTGCACGAAAAACACAAAACAATTACATGCCTCGGTTGATTTGTGGGCGTCTAACTTTGTTGAAAGCCTCGCGTGTACACGAGTTTCCACGGAGGCCAAATAAAATTAGATGCGGTGCTTTTTCTTGGTGCCGTATGGTCCAGAAACACACATCAATTTATTTTACGTTCGGTTTTCCGTAGAAAGAAACTTGAAAGACGCGCAGCTCAATCTTGCTCATTGAAACATGCACAATAAGCTAGTCAACCGGAAGCATTCTAAGCCACAGGAAGTTTCGCCACGGCTTGTTTATGTTTACCTTGGAATACCATGTATAAATAAAGTTTATAAAATTTCATTTCAGTGACTAACAGATACCGTGCAAGAAGCAAACAAGCTTAGAATATACAAAGTTCAAAGGATACTACAACTACTACACTATCTTTAAGATTTTATTTGTATGTCTCGCTACAATAAGAAAGGCAAATGAAACACCAAAACTTTGTTATTGTTACTAAGTTGGTCGGAGCTGCACTTTACTTAGCCCACTGGACGAAAGCCTAGTGGTTAGGCTAGGATTGGATTGGATTGATTACTTAATTCTTTGTAACACTGTAACAGGTGATGATGAATACAGTGCTGGCCATTTATATTATTCAACGCATTATAAATGCAAACAAGCTAATATAAGCTGAAGTCTATTTAAAAAAAAGCCTGGTATTATTTGTAGTAAGGTAACGGCCCTTATTAACATTATCATTCGTTACCAAGGGAACAGATAAGATCCAAATTCTTCACCACCGTAAACAAACAAAATGGTGGGCGTGAGGTGTTCGTCCAACGAGTTCGTCAGTCCGTTTCATGTCTTCGTGCCCAGTACTGAAAAAGGAGAAGAAAAACGGCTCTACTCCCGTATGCACATCCTTTATAGTTATTGTAGTGAGTCTTATAGTTATTTAATTATTTATATAGTGTGATGTGTATCCTTGCACACGAGCAAGTCGACTAAACTGTTCATTCTCTTTAATATTTGTATGTTTCACCCAGGAAATATATGAGTAAAGTAGCTGAAAAAAAAAGAGAACGTGTCAATGTCTGTACCCAATAAGTTTGGTACACTATCCTGTCTTGTGGATATCATCGCATAATCACCAGACTCGGCACGGCAGGTTTCCGTGGTATGCCGCAGCTCTCCTAAGCCAATAAAGATTTAATAAAAAAGAAAAAGAGGATTATCATTATTTGGGTCCAGAAATTTCATCGAACGCCGTTTCATCAAACACCGCCTACTTGAGCATTACCTGGACATTACATGGAATACACCTAACATCTATTTTAATTATTAAACAAAACGACCAAATCGGCCATCTTTTTTATTTGTTATTTTTTTGGGGGGGGAGAGAGAGAACGAGTAACGGTGACTAATACCAGGATCCAAGGAAATGACGAGGCTTAGAATCCAAATAGACAAAACAAAAATAAAAATTAAAGCGATGTTTACAGGAACAATTGACCCCGTGAGTGATGACGTCACTACATGGCGCTCAATTCCAAACGAACTCTTGCTAGGGGCGTTGTAATGGACAAATGCATAGGGGCTCGACGTAAGGTTAGAAAATGTCTGATAAAAAAGTAAATATTTTTTGTAAGCATTGTGTCTTCTCAATATCTAATCATGAAGACTTCTTTCTATCGTCCCAGTACCATAAAGCGATGACAAAAGCCCGTAATAAAATTTCACGACCGGCTTTGCCTTGCTAGCAGACGACACAATGGCTTCCCATGTTTATTTCTCATAGAGTACGCGACCGCGTTGAATGAGGTCGGTGACGATCGACGAAACTTCTTTTCTTGGGGTCAAGTTTCTGCGGGATTTCTGGAAGCGAAGAGTGCCTGTGCACGGCTTTGGTTGACGCTCGAGGTGCACAAATATCTTCCCTTGGAACTAGCTTTCGCAATACTTGAGAAGGTGAAAACACTGTGAAGCTGAATTGGCCGAATCACGTACGACGACGACGCGAAGAGTATCATGGTCAAAGTCTAAGCCAGCACACGTTTCAAGGATTTCTGACAGCTCAGTAGCTTCAGTGCAGATCTGTGTGATCAACCGAACTGTCCGTAACAGGTATAAATTGTCGCAGATGGAAACGCATCGACAAGCGTAAAACAGAAAATAAAGATTTAATCGGCGAACTTGTGTCTAGAAACAAAAGAAAGGTTCAGCCTCGACGGCGGCAGCAGCGCGACGATGCGTCGGTGTGACAGCTGCCTGTGAGTCAACGAAGCCACGCTCGGCTCCTGACCTATCCTTCTATCTATCTTATTTTCTATATATATATCTCTATATGTACCTTCTATATATATATATATATATATATATATATATATATATATATATATATATATATATATATATGTGTGTGTGTGTGTGTATATATCTATCTAATCCTTACCTAGAATGCTCACGGGTGAGCTAGGGCGAGACTGATTAGGTCATTCTGACCTCCTTATTTTTTACACTCGGGGTATGAGCAAACTCGAATCTTCTAGAGGCACGGGGAAGCGTTCCTTCTCAGTCATGCGCGCTTGGGGTCTTACTTAGAACTGAAAAATCAGTAGGATTGTTTCTAAGTGTGATGATTACACGGCAGGTACGAAACACACACCGATATTGCGAGCCTGAAAAACGAAGTTTGGGTTCTCAAACCACTCATGTTAGAGTCAAAACAATTTATCCTTCCTTACAATGCACGTCAACTGCAACATCAAAAAGAGGGCCCGAGGCTGCTTTAAAATTGTGAACTAGACAGATGCTTTTCTCGCTGTATTTTTTTGCCGGTCTCTATGCGTGTGATGATTTTTGGACAGATAGTATGCCGTATCGCACAGAAATGCAATTTGTTATAAACGTGATTAGTTTTCTTAGGCCTGTCACGTTCCAAATAAATACAAAATCAAAATCGTAACATTGTGCAAATGATTCAAACTGCTGCAGATGGCATACTTCAGTCATTCCGTGTGCGTTCGTCATGGGTTCGTCTTCTGCAACAGGTATTTCGAGGTGTCTCGAGGACCGGAAGTTGCCGTCTCAAATATTTTAGAAACAGCTGATTCTCGCAAACCTTCTGTGGTGTTAAGTGTAAAATCTAGGCGTCCTTTATCTATTATTTGAGATGCTTAAATTCCACGTCCGATGTTTGATCCATCCTTCCTCCGGAGCGAAATCCAGTCCCATGTTTTCGTCCGTTACAACGTCCCTATACTTCGTTTCACCTTATGTGCGAGCGAAGGCAAAGCTGGTAGAGCGAGCACGAAAGCTCCGTGCCTTCAGGCTTTGCTCGAGCGCGCGAGCTGGGGAGAAACGCAAAAAGCGCTGGTCTCGCGCTTCTAGCTTTGGCTTCGCTCGCAGATAAAGTGAAACGAAGTATAGCAACGGTTTGTTTGGAGCGGTGACGTCACACTTACGGGGTCAATGAGTATAAAGCCGGGGTCATACTGCTCGTACATCATACAAAAGGCAGTCTGCAAACACAAGTCACGGCAGTATCCGTGGTTCGAATGTGCGCGTGTCAAGTTTCTCCTTGAACTCATTGCCATGCGGCATTCGAAGCACGGATCTCGCAATGGCTCGCGTTCGAATCTGTATGCAGACTGTCTTTTGTATGATGTATAAAGGGGTGTCCAAACAGGACACTACAAAACGCACGACTCCGACAAATCGTGAAAATTGAAGCGTGAGGCGTCCGCTTCAATTTTCACGATTTGTCGGAGTCGTGCGTTTTGTAGTGTCCTGTTTGGACACCCCTTAAGCAGTGTTTGAAAACTGCTTACTGCTTAAGCAGTAAGCAGTTTTCAGGCCTAATTGTATTACGAGCTTCGGGATTCGCATTTTTCAGGCCTAATTGTATTACGAGCTTCGGGATTCGCGGAGATCCTTCTATTTTTCACTGTCATAGGGCTGTTGCCGCGTTTCGCAAGAAAATGAACTCGGACACATTTTTCCCCCATAGTGCACTATGAAAACTAAGAATATCTTCTTGGATTCATGAATGTCCCAGCCCATGTAGCAAATTACTCTTCTTGTGGACGAGATCACTCATGGTCTACACTCATTGGACGTGTTGATAATCTATGATGTGCCAATATACATGGTACAAGGGTCACTCAAGGGTGACCGGAACTTTTATTCCTAGAAAGGAAACGAAAAAAAGTCGACAAGCCCGAAGTGCATGACCAGGCTCCGCCGCCATCGTTTTGAAGCTCCCTGATTCCCTTGGCCTAGAGAGAAATGGGCTGCGTGACTGCAGTCGGACGAACGTGTCCGTGCAGTTCGTTTGTCACCGGGGGTCGTCATTCCCTAAACTGTTGACACCATTCATACACTCTTGTCAGTGACAAAGTTTGTTCCCCATGCCATGCTTGCAATTTCCTCAAAATCTGATTATTCCTTGCTGCCCTAAAGCTACATACGCATTGCTCGCTGCCATGATAGCGGGAACTGATGCGATATAGCTAATACGAGATTCCGGGCGCGGGATATTCAAGAAAGACTATACGCGTTGACGTGTTCGGAAAGTTTCATCATGCTGAACTTGTTCAGCTATTTTTTATGGGCAAAAGGCCCGGTGAACCTTGGACGGCCCTAGTAGATTGTGGTTTTCTTTTTGGCCAAAAGTTCCCTTCGTCACGACTTGTGGATGGTCCAGACGGTGCCTAGCGTGTCTCCAGACACGGCGACCACCTTGTAGCCCATGACTTCCAGCTTGTTGAGCACGGAACAGGAAGTGTCATCCATCTTGACCAGTGTACTGCGAGAAAAAGGTAGGTTTGAGTTGGTGCCTCCGTACACAGATCACCGACCTGGAGAAAGAAATTTTGTTTGTAAGAATGGTTCTATTGCAGTGTCCCTATAATGTCAAGAACCCGTCTCCGACTGGTGTGTTCATTGCGTCCAAAGAAGTGGTTCCTCGATTTCCGCCTGACGATGTCACACAAGTGTCACGTTGTCGACGGCCGCGAACCTGGCGGTGTCACAGCATCGGAGGTGGATGTGGCGGACGCCTGTTCTGCTGCAGGTTGCTCTCTATATTGACTGTCCACGGACACTTCGGCAGCCAAGAGTTGGGCCTCCGTGACGACAGTGACACTCGCGTTCGCTAGTATTTTTTTTTTTTCGGAAACTTCACTATCGTCCATCACCAGGTTCGCGACATCCGACAGCATGACAGGCCGGCTCTTGTGGCGCCGTATGTTGTCACTTCGAGACCATTTTTGATGTATGGACGGGATAGGATCATTACAGACAGTAGTTGAGGACGCGTTCCAGGAATCGTAGTGTCATTAAAAAGGTTTTTTTTACTTTGTCTCACGAATCCTACACCAATCCACAAATTATATGTACATTCGTGACCAAAGGAATACGAATAGTTTAGTCCGTGCCGTCGTGAGCATGCCAAGCCTTCAAATAGATCTTCCTGGCACTTTAGCTGCAGTATTATCATCAGCGTTTTCTGCCGTGGCATTACCTTCACTTTTGGCTATAGGTGTGCGACACAAGCTGTTTAGATAGTGCACTTTTAAAAACCTAGTAGTATTTATTAGGAAAAAACTAGTAACTGCTTGTCAAATATGTTACTAGGTACCTAGTGACCGAAGGTAGTAACGCTCAAGCTGGTAACGGTTACTAGGTCAAGATGCTTGTAACGGTTACTAACGAATCTAGTATCTTTCACTACCTTTAGCTAGTAAATGGCACTAACTCTCACAAGACCTAATAACCACTACCCCTACCCAGGTGGCGCTAGTCAATGTCAAATTTAAAATTGAAAAATAAAGGTATTATCGCTGGGACATACATTCTTTTTCACGCTGCTTATATGCACACTTGCACACATGTAATGCATTTAATACAGACAAAGAATTAGAACGCAGATAACACACACACGCGACGACACGCTGACCCAATCACTGCCCCTATGGCTACCCATGCGTCTTTTATAGTAATGATTTGAAAGAAATCGGTTAGTCAGTGACCGCCTCGTCCGTGAACGATGTTACAAATATGGTGCTGCTCTCGCACCAATATTGTTCTCCAATATTGCTGCTAAACATTCCAAGGAATGTACCTCTTACTAAGAAGTAAGGGTACACATGCAGTAACGTTTGCGATAGCCTATAAAACAACGTCCCCGTAGGTTTCCAGCAGCCATGTTCTCACTTCTTCGCATAGCAGATGCAGTTACTCTCTGTCGCGCGTATGAGGTAGTATATAAAAAAAGGTAATAGCCGTCAGAAAAAATGTAGTTACCGCTACAGTTACCAACGTTTTACTAGTTTTTTTTTTTTTTTTTTTTTTTTTCTGAGGAGTACCTTTGAATTGCCGCTCCTTCTAATTAAATGACCGAAAATTATCGCGTGAAAACGAGAGCACGTAAAATTGAGCATTGTCATCTTCAGTTCAGAGTGATCTCAGTGCGTGTTTTCTGTTTGGACCAACGAATGTCATCCTTTATTGCAACATCGTGATTTCACTTATAGCGCATAATCCACAGTGCCAGTGTATTACTGCAGAACGATGCCCCTTCTATACAGAATGAGAATGCCTTAACTGAATGTCTAAGCAGAATCCGTCAATAAAATACGCAACTCCCGCGACTGCACGATTAGTCGCCGCGGTGCCGCGAATTAGGAAGGAGTGGCGCTCGACTGTTGCAGCCGGCCGCCCAAGGGCCCAACGCAAAGTTGGGCCCTTGGGCGGCCGTTGGCACTGCCGTTGGCAGTAAATCACAAAACAAAATGCGTAGCAATTATTGTTTGCTTGTTGCTCCATTTCATTTGACCAGAACTTTACGTACGCTCGCTCTTGTACGTAAACAAGTCGAATGAAATGTCTATCGCTCACGAAAGGAAGAGGAAAAAGAGTAGTGCCAAACTGTTCACTACATAATATCACATATTTGCGTTCGATTGTGACGGACTGCGTTGCCACTGCTCGTGACTGCTTACGACTAGAGAAGGCATTGGCACACTCGCGCCATATATCAACTAGCCCTGGTAGCTCTTCGCTCAAAGGAGGACTGCTTGTGCTTGGTTTATTACAAATGCAAACAATATTTTGTACACTGAAGTTGTGTATAGGGGTAGAGTTTCACACACATACACATAAAAAAGGTATGCCACTGAAATGTGCAACGGAAGTTTGTAAAGAAAGTGCGACAGGCGTAGAGGAAGTGCAACAGGTGTAACGCAATTTCCCCGCTAAATTTAACGTTAAAATTGCGTTATACCTGGTAAGGCCCGTTCACACACTTGCGTTTGCTTAGGACCGAGCTTTTGTGATCTCTTACGACGAGGCAACACACTGGGACGCTGACGCCATGCATCGACAAGGCAACCCTGAAGCTGCCTTTCATTAGATTGAAGGTTTTTCGGTATTTGCAATATCGAACGTACTCGTACGTGATATTTATATTAAATAGTCCTTTATAACATTGACAAAAAGATTTTCAAGCCAAAAAATTAAGAAGTATGCGCGAAAAGAAAAAAAAATATACGGCTAACCAATATATCGCGCCAGCGCGTTCTCTCGTCAATAGGAGATTTTAAGAGGTTTTAAGGCACACGGTCGTAAGCGGTCTCAAGTGAGTGAACCAGCACATGTAACCGTAAGACCGGATGCGCTGCTGCGGAGCAGGTCGTAAGCCGTCGCAAGAGGCTCAAAACCGGTCTTGTCTCAGCCGGTCCTACTCGGTTGCAAGTGTGTAAGCGGGCCTTTACACTTCGTTACAACCTGCTGCACTCGTCGCACCTATTGCACGTACGACGAGTTCCGGAAACCTGACGAGTCATAACACCCTGCATAGCTCCAAACACGACGCACATTCTGTGTCTCATGGCTTAATCCCTAGAATTAAGACACATGATGTTTTCTTTTTTTTTTGTGGTTGTTTTAATTTTTTACTTTTCATAGCACCTCAGCGTCGATGCTCGAAGAGGTAGACTCTTGCGCAACTGTCCTCCTAAAAGTCACTAAACCCTGACGCGCAAAGTTTTTTTTTTTTTTTTTTTTTCGCGTACTTAGTTACGGCACAGCTCCTTCCTATAGGCGACGTTCCATTTACGAAAGTTGCAGAGCCTGGCTCTAAAGGCAGGTGTTATGAAAACACACCGTCATAGTTGTTGTTTTTTTTTTGTTTCTTTTCCTGAGAGCTAAAGTTTTTTGGTGATAGCGGATATCTATGTATATATGGACGTGCCCTGGTTGCCGCGTATTTCATCTTCGGCAGTCAATCAATCATTTACAGGTGGACTTTTGGAGAGGAGATCGAACCACACGGGGCGTGTTGTCCAGCTTGTTTTCTACAGAGCTTAGGGGTTACCCGACCCAAGGAGTTTAATTAATTACGTATTGACGTCATCTACCTCAATCAATTGGACACGAATGCCGCGTCGCCGTTCGGATGGGAGTCATGTTCCATAGACCCTTTTTCAAAAGTGAGCGCCATCTAGTGGCCGCTGCGTCATTTACCCGAGTTCGCCATCGTTTGGGCACGCATTCTAGGTGAGTATTGGATACGAGGACTCCGTCAAAGTTCGGAGTGGACTCTGCTCAGCTCGCGCTGAGAATGAGTCAGTTCGGCGAGAACTCGGATCCAATGGCGTGTGCGCTACGTGCCCGAGATTCGGCACCCGCCAATGTTGCGTGATGGGGTTTTGAAAAGGGTCTCTTGGTGCTTCACTGATTGGTTAAGGGGCATTCGCACGGGGGCAAAAATCCCTCCTTTGTTCACAGTAATCCATCGCCCTGAACTAACGTCCTCGTTCAATCTTCACGCTTGAAGGCGAGTTTTGCGACTTCCTTGTACTATATCATCTCCATTGGCCCCATGACCCACATACAACCGTCGATGCAGGGGATATTAGAGCTTTTAATTCATTATTTTTTACACGATATAATCTGCTGTTCATGAGCATAGAAAATAAACAAATGAATGAATGATTAATTGTTGTTGTTTCCTGGCCACTTTAATGCAAGATTACTATTTTTATTCTTATTATCATTCGTCACTGCACATACGCCGAAGAAGTTGGTGGTTTGAGATAATTCACTTACCACTTCGACAGAAAGGGTTTGTTAACCTTCCCGCCAAGCTGCTTCAACAAAGCTGGGTCCTGGCTTCCGTCAAGGTACGTTGGAGCCTAAAAAAGATTACAATGACCTCGTCAAATGTCAGTGTTATCACAATGAATTCCACGAAAGAAATGGCGACTTAACAGAAAGAACAAAAGAAAAGAAAATTAATCCGGGCCTTTTGACCCGTTACAATGAGAGCTGGACGGTGGAAATCAAATGATAAGCAACAAAATGCAGGAGAGCAATGCCAGAGTCAGACTATACAGACAGATAATAAGTTACGCTTCAAACCAGTCCTGTACACGTTACTCGAAAAAATGTAATCGATTAATATTACAATTACTCTCGATTAAAACGTATTCAATTAAAGTACTCGATTACTAAAAAAAAGTAAGCATTACTTTTCCGATTACTTCGCCGTTTGCTAAAGGAGATATTTTTCTGCCGGTTTAGAAACGGGTCTTTCGTACTGGTCGTTAGTCAATCACCGATTTTTAAACTACGTCGAATCCCTTTAATTGAAACTTACTTCATTCAAACTTGCGCATATTTCAAACTAACATGCAGGTCCCATCTTAAGCGTCTCTATGGGAGGAAACTTCCGCGGCAATTCAAACTTTTCTTTATCCAAACAAATTTTCGGTCCCCCTCGAGTTATAATTAACGAGATTCGACTTACTTACCTTTTCAATCTACCAATTTTGATAAACCGTCCTCCCGTCGGAAACTCGGTTCTAGGATTCCTGGCTAGGAAACTCCTAGAAACAATGGACGCCATTAAAAAGGGAAGGGAAAAGGAGTTTCAGTTACAAGTATTTTTTCTATGTACTTCAAAAAGTAATCAGATGTCTCTCGCGATAACTTTTCAGTATATGAACTCAAATTATTAAAAATTACTCCAAAAGTAATTGATTACAAGCAGTTTGATTACTTGTATACGGTAAATACCGTACAAGTCTGCTTCAGAGTAACCATACTTGAGCCATCCTGGTGTGCTCAAAATAATGGTTGCTAATTACATGAATCTTTATTTTAAATTACGGGAGACGCTTTTCCGTGCTTCGGATGTCAGAGAGGGTCCGCGAAATATAAAAAACGAAATCGCCTGAGTTTCATGATGCCGTATCTAGAGTACAGAAGATTTCATCGTCAATTAGATTGTCACATGCGCCCCCTCTAGACAAGAAACACCTAACTGGCTACGCTAGACGCTCGGGAATACGGAGTGTCGATCAAAGCTCAGTCAGGTACAAGTTACCGAAAAAAGAGTAAGCAAATACCGCTACTCATTATCGTTCAAATAGTTACTATGTATTGTTACTCGTTACTGATATTCAAAATCCACGTGTTACTTCAGCTTAAAAAAAAAAGTAGCGGGTTACTTTATCTTTACTCTGATTTTATCGTTCTTTTTTTTTTAACTGGTAGCAACAATCCTGTATTTTGTCATCAATGGTGGCGGCAATAAATGCGAGTATGCTGTCATACTTTGTGAGCATTCTCTAGTGTCTCTCTGGCACCTCCTAAAGTCACAGGCGCGATCTGGGGTGAACACCGAATGGGATATAGTTTGCGTTGAGCACGTTGTCCTCCAGAAGTAACTAATAGACCGATCCCGCCGAGTGTTCGCCGCGTGCGTGACGCCGCCATGACTTTACTTCGAGGCAGGCAGGCGGCAGTTCTCGAGACGCCTCGTGGCGTGTCATATGCCCTGAACGCGCAGTGCTTCAGCGCGGTTGTCAAACGTGCAAAAAGACTTAAGCCTGGTTCAGACAGTTGCGTTTGACTGCGTTTGACTGCGTTGCGGCAGCGAGAAACCAGGACATCCCTGCTGCTAATATCGCGTGCCAAGATGAGTCCTTGAATTGAATTCCACGCTTTATACGAAGCAAAGATGTGCCGGTGACTGGCTTTCGGTTCTCGACGCAACGCAGTCAAACGCACTCAACCGCAAGTGTCTGAACCGGCCTTAAGGCAGGTGAGATCGATCTATTGCCGTTACTCGCTCTTTACCAACGTAACTCGATTACCTCAGTTGTGGAAATCCGGCGGACGGGGTACCCTCCCCCCCCCCCCCCTCCCTCCTCACTCATTTCAGTCCGCCTCCCGTCTTTTGAAGCGCCATCTATATTGTCGTTTCAATACTGCGGGTTCCATAGAGTACGTTGGTACGCCATCTCGACGCTGTGCTTCGAAACGTGCGTATTCCATAGAATACACTGCAGTTACCATAGCAGCCGTCCGGCGCGTAGAACGACCGGAGGCTAGCCGTGGGGAAAGAGGGGTTTACTGCTCCTGCAACCACAGTGTCTATGAGCAGTACTGTAAGAGCTAATCTCGTAACCTTGCTTGTTACTCTAACACGAAACTAACGAAAATATGTTACCTGTTCCTTTTTTTTATTAACATAACCGTTACTTTGTTACACCCCTCACCCCCCCCCCCCCCTCAAAAAAAAAAATTATAATAATAACCAGGTACAAGCAACACGAAACAAAATACGGCATGGCGAAACTCGCAACGAAACATTCAGTCCATATTCCGCTCAGTGTATCAGCTGTTCCTCACGCGATCCGACAAATCCGAACATAATTCAATGGCACACGTTCGATGCATAACTTACCGACCCAGGGACCCGGCTCCAAACCAGGAGGTAGGGCATGAAGTGAGTTTGGAACTGTACGCTGACTCGCCACGCAGAGTGTCCGAAAAACAACACCAATGACGGACGCGAATTGTGGGCGACTTGTCTGGCTGCTCTAACTAAATTAATTCTCCACGCACCTCTGCCGACGTTACCCACCTCCCCCTCCTATAAAAGTACTCGTATCCCCCCTCTCTCCCCCCTCTTTTCTCCCCAAAACCCCAACCCCCCGAGAGCCAATAACAAACGCGCCCAGTGCGGATACACAATTGGCCCTCCCCTCCTCCTCCCCCCCCCCCCCCCCCCCATCTACATTCACAAAGCTTTCTCTCTCTCTCTCTCTCTCTCGGCGGAGAGAACTGTTGAGAGAACGGCTACGGGGTAAAAACCAACCGATGAAATTACGCGCGTCACGGCGGCGAGAGTGTGTTTTTGCATTTCCGCGGCGCAATCGATGAACGGACGTGAGGCCCGTTCCGCCTCGAAGACAAGACCTGCCCATGACGTCATCGTTAGTGTGTCCCCTAGCCGCCCCCAAGCGGAAAACCCTCCGAAACTCGACGTGAGTCGCCGCAGAGCGACAGTCGCGTCCGTTTTGCGTGGCGCGAGCAAACGTCACACCCGTTGTGCGAATCTGCGAGACGCGCTGGCGGCGACGCTGACGCTACGTAGACGGCGCTGCGTGGATCCACCAGCGATGACGCTTGGGGGGAAACCGCGCCGGCCTCGTCTTCAAGGTGGCGCTGCGCGACGCGCGGAATCGACCTTGAGTCGGGGAAGGTGCGGCGGGGAAAGCGGACCACGCGCGTACCGGCACGCGTTCATCTAATCACTACTGCGTGATGCACGTTAAAACCCCAGGTTAGCGGTTGTACTGCAATGGCTAAATTTCTCATCCACAGCTAAGCAACCGGTCACCCGTTGAGGCTCAACAAACCAACAAAGCAAGCCAATTTTTTAACACGCGAGAATGCCCGTGTCGCCGCAAAGCCGAAGTAGACTTGTGCCCACGTTACTTATAAAAATAATGTAATGAATATTACAATGACAAAGAAGCACAGCCTTAAATGTAAGAAATTACCGTTGCTAATTGCTTCACTAAAAAAAAGTAGTTTATTGTTTTGCGCGTAACGTTACAAGTTAAATTTTTTTTCACGTTGCTGGATACTTCTGAAGACATGAATATATAAAAATAGGATGTTTTCACAAATGTCACATTTCAACTCCTTACAATATTGTCACGAATGACAATTGATGAGGCGATGATAACTGAACAAATTAAACGTTTAATGGGGCGAACTTGTGCCCAAAACAAAAAGGGAAGAAAAGAAAACAGCAGAGCGTCGCGGACGTCGATGTCGGCGAAACCGCAGGATCGAGCGCTGGGGCGAGACTGACTGCGGCTAGCCAGCCACGCGGAGCCCCTTTTGTACACACGTGGGCTTCTCGAACAATCGGCGTAGAAGGTTCGCGCATAGAACATTCTAACCTCGAACATGCAACAGAGTTCTCAAATTTTCCAGAACAGTAAATTGCAAGAATAAATAGAAGACACGTCGCGCCCAGGAATCGAACCCTGGCTCTTCGCGTGGGAGGCAAGCACGATAACTGTTAGGCCACGGCCGCTTTTTTTTTTCTTTATTGCTGGCTTGGCACATAAACGTAGTTAAACAATCGCACAAAAATTGGAAGGTTAAAAGCACTCGGCACGATCTAGCCGGCGCACATGGTTTTAAAAAACTCTCAGGGCGACAAGACTGTCTAACACTGGCATCCATTCAGGCTGCTCATAAAGTAATCCCGCACGGGGCGAGCATCGACGTCAGCATGTCGCACAGCCATCCTCGATTTCCACATGCTGTGCAGGGCCAAGGCCATCAACATGTCGTAGGGAACACCCCCTTCACTTTCTACAGAAAGAAAACGGATGCCATAGGGTGACACTGGGAGACTCTTTTTTAAAGTACGCTGCATAATATCCCAGTGAAATACCGCATCCCAGCAATCCAAGAAAATATGATCGATAGTCTCGGGTTTCCGGCACAAGAGGCAGTTAATCGACCAAGGAACAAAAATGCCTTTTTCCTCAAGCCAGGGCTTAACGGGAAGCGTGCCATTGTGCAGCTGAAAAAAGAAAGACTTCACGGCTGACCTTACTGGCTTCCGTTTAAACCTTTTGAGGACATCCTGGCCCGGGCCCTCACAGAAAAGAGACCGATACAAGGGCACGAGGAAGACCACCTCAACTAAGTCTTTGTACAGGCGCTTTCGTGTAACTTC
Organism: Ixodes persulcatus; assembly: GCA_013358835.2. Taxonomy (NCBI): domain Eukaryota; kingdom Metazoa; phylum Arthropoda; class Arachnida; order Ixodida; family Ixodidae; genus Ixodes; species Ixodes persulcatus. The sequence goes on along the minus strand of JABSTQ010008623.1, from coordinate 13,955 downwards.
GCTTAAGTACTCCAACGGAAATCGAACCTTGAGAAAATGGAAAGCCAAAATCACTTCGCGCAGAAAACCTCGAACCCGCGTACATCTGACATCACTCGAGGACACAACAAACTCAGACAATGCATTACGGAGCCTAACTTGTGATACAGTCCGCAGAAAAGGATCCCCCTGATCCCGCAGGAACATAAATCTTGACACCACTTGCCGCAGAAACAGATGAGCCAGACCTAGCCCGCCACTTTTCACAGAGCGGAACAAATTTGTACGACCGGTGCGCTCCCACACCGACCCCCACACAAAAATCGCGAACACATGGTGGAACTTTTGAACGCTGACTCTAGACATACACAAAGCCTGGAGCACGTACCAGACTTTAGCAACAATAAACAAATTACAAACTGTGGAGCGGGCAAACATTGAAAGATTTAGACTCCCCCCCACTTCGCCGTTTTATCCCGAGCCCTCTCGACTTCTTCCCTCCAGTACTCAGTAGAATAGCGGTAGTGCTCAAGCGGCACTCCGATGTACCTGCCCGGCAAACAAGACCAAGTAATTCTTTCAAAAAGAGCTGGTGTACTTTCCCAGCTACCATGCCAGAAGCCCACGCATTTATCCCAATTGATAACACTGCCCGAAAATTTACAAAAATTAAGTGCTTCTTTGACTACCTCGCAAACACTTTCTTTGTCGTCGCAGAAGATGGCAATGTCGTCTGCGTACGAAAGTACCTTGACTTCACTCGACCAACAGCCTAAAACCGCGTATTCTTTTATTGAAAAGAAGTTTTCAACAAAAAGGCTCTAAAAAGAGAGCAAACAACAATGGCGATAATGGGCACCCTTGCCGTACCGAGGAGAGGACTTGAAAACTTTCAGTAAAAGGACGTCGTGTACTACTCTATCGAACGCCTTTTGCAAATCAAGCTGCAACATAGCTACGCGACCTTCGAAAGCATCACAACATTCCAAGATACTTCTTGCTACGTGTATGTTAGTTGCAATCTTTCGCCCCTTGATGCCACATGTTTGGTGGGGCCCGACGATAGATTGTATTACACCTTGCAGCCTTCGCGCTAAGACCTTCATGACGATTTTTTATAGTCTACATTTGTTAGGCTAATGGGACGGTAGTAACAGACAACAGTTTCGCGGGATCATCACTTTTGGGGATTAATACTATATGCGTTTTCCGGAAGGATGGAGGCACTGCTTTTCTATCGTATGCCTCCGTTATCGTACGGTGCAGGACCTCAGCCACATCGGCTTTGAAAGCCTTGTAGAAGGCGGCACCTAATCCGTCGGGACCGGGCGATTTCCCTGGAGTCATTTCGTCAATAGCCTTCTCTTTTTCTCTCACGCTAATCGGTGCCTCAAGTTCGGCTTTAATTTCGTCGTCTAATTTTGGCATGAGTGGCAAAAAGACGCTGGCGAATCCTTCTTCCACGTGTCTGCGGCGACCCAAAAGATCTTGGTAATATTCCACGAAAGCGCGTTCGATGGTCTTTTTATCGCGAGTAACCACGGCCCCATGCTCTATTTCTTTTATTTCATTTTGCGTCGCATATCTTTTCTCGTTCCCAAGTGAACGCTTCGTCGGCGTTTCACCCAACCACAGACGTTCGGCGCGGGCTCTTATCACGGCTCCTCTATATTTTTCGATATCGATAAGCTCCAGTTTACTTTTAACTTCTTTTATTTCTCTCATAAACTTTCCGGGTTGTGCACATTCAACGCTTGAAAGAAAATCGAACTGACACTGTAGCTCTTTTTCTTTTTGCTTTTCCTGGCGGCGTGCGATACACGATCTTTCAATCGCGTTAATTTTGACTTCGTCTTTAAAGGGCCCATGAAACGAATTTTGGGTTGGGAGGAATGATTTTAAATTGGGACTTTACTAATCGCATATCGTTTAGTTGGCCAAAAGAAAGAGGCTAGAAAGTCAAAAGCCAGCTTTTCGGTACGAACATTTGAAAATATAGCGGACTATTTTGTACCTTCTTGCCTTCGAAAGCTCTCCGCCTTTTCACCTCTCTTAGAAAAAAGGGGACCAAAAGGAGGTAACAGACCGCCTTTACCACCCTCCTCCCGGCCAGGGGTAAAGCGCCCCGCTTGATTACCTCCTCAGACGCAGCAGACACTAAGAATGCGGTGCTACCAGGTGAAGTTCGCCGCGAAGGGGCACCGAGGAGGCACATATTACCTCCCAGAGGGTGCACCTGTTTTGCACGGCCAAAGCCTAGGCGCTGCGATTGGCTGTGGAAAGGCGCAAACGAGTTCGCTAATTGGTCTCCTCGTATGGCACGTGATTCTTCGCGCTCCCGGGCGGCCGAGCGCCTGCTCGGCCGCCCGGGAGCGTCGAAGCTTTCCCCGCCGACGCGGCTGGTCGTGTCGGCATAACGGTCTTCCTTCTCGAATGTTCGACGGAGGCGTCCCAGCGCAGGAACGTTCTTTATTGTTCTGTTCGGCTCAGTCTCTTCTTACAAGGTCACCGAGAGAGCTGTATTGACTTCAGTCGAAGATCCAAGTTGTGTGCACCGTATGCAGGTAAGGAAATGTTCTGCGCGGTCGGCAGTTGGCGTCAGTTATGACCGCCCGGGAAGGCGACCCCCGTCTTCCTTAGGCAAAGGGTTGGCGGACATGTTGGCACGTTTGAAGGCGTCGAGCGTTCGATAAAATTAGTATGTGGCGCGAACGCAGACACGGTTTAGACCATCGAAGTTCATAAAGAGCAAGAATAGGAATGACTGTCGCTTGCACTAGCGCATATTTAGAAGGTTGACATACGCTAACCAGTGGCGTAGCCAGCAGCTTTTCCCGGTGTATGTGTGTGCGGGTGGAGGAAGTGGGAAAGCGGCGGTTCGGAGAGCGGGGCGGCCGGGCGAAGGCGCCTTTTGAATGGGGGGTCGCCTACGTTTAAGGCGTGAGGGGGTATGAGGTTTTCTGTTTTGGGGCCGTTGGCGTGTCGCGTCGGACGTTAAATTGAGGATCTGATCAAATATTTAAAATTTTCATAAGGTGTTTTTTTTTTTTTTTCCGCAGACATTCATTGGCGGCACCGGCCAACCGGCGCGATTTATTCTCAACGTCGTTGATATTTCGAAAAGACAGGGTTAAACGCTGATTTTTAATATCAACGTTTTTTGTTTTGTTTTTTAATTTAACGAGGTTTAATAAATAGTTTGGTCAAATGTCACGTTACCTTGAAATACCGAATATAAATGTCCGAGTTAATTATTCGTGCGCTTCGCACAACATTAATAGTAGTATATTACGGAATAAGGTCATGAAGTTGTTACAGGCAGCGAGGCTAGCAATTATATTGTCTTGGCATTTTCTTTGCGTGTGATCAGGCATTTCTAAAACTCTGATCATTCAGTAGGCGAGTTATAGATACAACTCAAGTTTGCATTATTTGAAGTTGATTGAATATATTTCTTTCGTCCTGCGGCAACGTTGCAGGGTGATTTCGTTGAGGGTACTGGATGCCTGCTACCTTGGACTCATCTCGTGACAGTTCTTAACACTGCTTACTGCAGGTAAGCGGATTCCGATATTTTATTTTGATTTTCTTGTTCCCATTTTGTGCACTGGAAATGGGGCTCTTGATTTTTATGTTGATTTTGTGTGTGTGCTGTTCGTTCATTTCCGAGAGAAAATTGAGGGTATACTTCGAGTAAATGAATTAGCGAGTAAATGAATTAGAGCAAGACACACAAGGCGCTTGACTGTGTCTTTTTCGGTGTTCTTTTTTTGTGTTTTCGTCCTTGTGTGCTGTTCTTATCATGTCTAAATAAGACATACATTCAATTTTAATCTGGCGAATTACTTTGGCAAGAATATTTACATATTTGCCGAAGTTCGACATTCGGCAGTTAGAACTTATTCATGCGCTTCGCAAACATTAAAAGTAGTATATTACGGAATAAATTCATTAAGTTGTTGCCGGCAGAGAGACTAGCAATTATAGTGTTGTCTTGGCTTTTTCTTCTTTTTTTTGCGTGTGATCAGGTTTTTTTTTTAAAAGTAATAATTCAGTAGGCGAGTTAGATATGGCTCAAGTTTGCATTATTTGAAGTTGATTGAATATATTTCTTTCATCCTGCGGCAACGTTGCAGGGTGATTTCGTCGAGGGTACTGGATGCTTGCTACCTTGGACGCATCTCGTGACAGTTCTTAACACTGTTTACTGCAGGTAAGCGTAGTGCGATATTTTATTTTGAATTTCTTGTTCCCATTTGTGCACTTGAAATGGGGCTCTTGATCTTTATGTTTTGATCTTTATGTGTGTGTGCCGTTTGTTCATTTCCGAGAATAAATTGAGTGTATACTTCGAGTAAATAAATTAGAGTAAGACACACAATGCAATTGAGTGTGTCTTTTTCGGTGTTATGTTTTGTGTTTTCGTGCTTGTGTGCTGTTCTTCTCATGTCTAAATAAAACACAAATTCAATTTTCAAATTTTAATCTGGCAAATTACTTCGGCAAAAAACTTTAAGTATTTGCCGAAGTTCAACATTCGGCAGTCAGAAATTAATCGTGCGCTTCGCAAACATTAATAGTAATATATTACTGAATAAGGTCGTTAATTTATTGCCGGCAGAGAGACTAGCAAGTATATTGTCTTGGCATTTTTTTTTGCGAGTCATCAGGCATTTTTAAAAGCTGATCATGCAATAGGCGAGTCAGATGGCTAAGTGTGCATTATTTGAAGTTGATTGAATATATTTCATTCCTACTGCGTCAACGTTGTAGGGTGATTTCGTCGAGGGTACTGGATGCCTGCTACCTTGGACGCAACTGCAGGTAAGCGTAGTCAGATATATTATTTTGATGTTCTTGTTCGCATTTGGGCACTTGAAATGAGGTTCTTGATTTTTATCTTTTCTTTGTGTGTGTGGTATTCGTTCATTTTCCAGAGAAAGTTGAGGGTATACTTCGAGTAAATAAATTAGAGTAAGACACACAAGGCGCTTGAGTGTGTCTTTTTCGGTGTGTTCTTTTCCTGTGTTTTCGTCCTTGTGTGCTGTTCTTCTCATGTCTAAATAAAACATAAATTCAATTTTCATCTGGCAGAGCACTTCGGCAAAAATATTTGCATATTTGCCTAAGTTCGGCAGTTAAGGTTGGCGGTCATAGGGATCTGCTGTGGTGCTGAGTAGCTAATGTGGTGTAGCGCTCTGTGGTGTATGTTCTTCCTCTGTCCTTGTCTTAAAGCGCAATCATGTTTTTTCACGTACAATGCCAACTCGCCCAACAATCAGCACTTGTATATACTAACCTGCTACACTAGTTGTACCCTTTTGACTAAGATCTGTTAGTCACCTAAGTAAATCGGGGTGACAAATTTGAACATGACCGGTGAATACAAAGTGCTTACTAATCTAAGATTACCACCCGCCATGTGATAATTTTAGTCAGTGGTAGTTAGTCAACAGTTAAACTGGTCACGTCTGGTAAGTATGGTCGATTCTTTATAATGCTGGAATCAGTGGCCCATCAAATGCTCCAAATGCGTCTTAGAAAAATCTAATATTTCTTCACAGTTTCTTCAAATTTGGGATGATATGTTTCAAATTCATATCACATGATTTCCACATTTGTTTGGTTCCAGGCAGGCAGTGCAGTCTACCCAGAGGCTGTCAACTCAAGCCTAATTAATCCTGAGGCGCCCAGCTATGTGGCAGTGGAGGGAGACCTCGAAGCCGCGTCGCCTGCTGAGGCAGTCCTGGTTGCATTCTACCTCTAGATCATCTTTAGCGACGACTAGAGCCCCGAAAGTGTTGTTCCAGATGTCTTTATTGCGCTTAGTGGTTTTATCTTAGAACTTTTATAAGATGTCTAGTCATGCCATTGATTTTTATGCCATTTTGTTTGTGACAGCCACAATAAAACATTGGCATGTACTTTCAGAACTGGGCCGTCTTCATCTATTATAAGGCCCACCTTTGAAGCACGTACTATCACACCCACAAAGGGCCATAGTACCTTTCTTTAGGGGGTAAAAGTGATTCCATCAAGTGTGCATTTAACCTGTAATAAGGTGGTGAACTGGGCCAGTTGGTTGCTGTTATACATGATGGGGAAAACAGCTCGGAAAGCGTGGACTACGAAGAACAAACACGACAGCACAGCACTTTTCTATCGTGTTTGTTCTTCGTAGTCCGCGATTTCTGAGCTGTTTTCCTCATCGTGTGTATTTAACCCCAAAGTGGATCATAGTTCCCTCCAAAAGGAGGTAAAAGCAGCGCCCTCAATTACGTCGTCTTACCTCTCAAAAGGATTGAAATTCCCTCCTAAAGGAGGTAAAGGCTGACCCTGAAAGGATGCACTTTTAACACCAAAAGGAACTAAGGTTACCTCCAAAAGGAGGCAATGTTGCACCCTAACCTAGGGGGTAAGTTTGCACCCTCTTTGCAGGGGGTAACGATACCTCCAAAAGGGATTGCCCTGTGTGCAAGTCGGTTACCCCCTTAAGGAGGGTACTACAGTACACTTTTTTTTAAGAGTGTATAATACATCCGCGGTTCCAAAAGCGCGTCACCGGCGCCAAACTGACGTCAGCAGAGCCCAGCTCACGCATTGGACACGAGAACTGCGTCACTCGGACGTATGCGCTCGTCAACAATCAATCCGTCGACGAATATTTGGATTCGCGTTCGTGGCCAATGAGTGCCCTGACGGAACTTATCGTCACTGGGGAATGACAAGTTCTATGGTGTTCATAAAAAGCACGGTGGAAGCTAGGAGTCATCGCACCGGTGCCGAAGGAATGTCACGACCACGTGATTTCACAATTCGCATTTGAGTTGAGAATTAAAGCTAAGGAGGAAGAAGCAGGAAAATCGTTTGATGACCCCTTTAAAGTGCTCCCACAGTTCAACAGAGTTTCCCGACTCAGCCTCCAGCAATTTCCCAATGCTTTGTTTTACCCCGTCCATAAAAATCTCACCTCTCAGTAGCTTATCATTAAATTTCCACAATTCCCAGTTGAACTGCGATTTTGTTTCCTTCGATCCGATTGAAAACATTACCAGGCTATAATCACTGAAAGAAACGTGTTTAACTTCATAATTTTCGCACAGTGGAACCAGGACTGCGGAGATATACGCTATATCTATAGCGTCGCGTGACTCTCGCGTTGGAAGTGTGTAAACTGGGGAAAATCTGCCTTCGACAAAACAAACCCGACGTCCTCTAAATTGCACTCCTGCACTAACGAGTTCAAAAATAAAGCACTCTGGTCCCGAAGCGGCAGCTGTCGCACCCTGTCTTCTATTGCGCAGACGCAGTTAAAATCACCCAAACAAATAACAAATCTTTCACAGTTTAGGTAAAATTCAACGCGTTCAAAAAACATTCTCCTATCACTCTCCCGGTTTGGCGCATAAACGCAGATAGCTCGCCACTGCAACCCCGAAAAAGAAAAATCACAAACAATCAAGCGACCTGATTCACAAACAATTACTGTTTCTGCCACAATTCCCAAAGAATTGCGAAAAAAAAGAGCGCAACCCCCTGATGTACCAACGGAGTGGCACACACATACATTGTATCGCGATCTGAAAGGTTGCACCATGCGGTCCGTCCGCTCTTCGCCTTCCACCTTTGTCTCTTGGACAGCGACTACGTCAAGGTCGTTTTCCAGGAAAAGGCGGCTCAGCTGGAACTGCCGCCGCCTTGCTCCCAGGCCTCGCATGTTCAGCGTGGAGACGCGAAGCGCTGTCTCAAGGCTTACTGCCATCAAAAACTAGATCAAACGGGCCGCATGGTGCTCACCTCAAGTCGCTGAACAACGGCGACAGACTCACAGTCCCGGTGTGCCGCCCGGTGGGTCCGACGAGAGGGTTCGCCGAAAGTTCGGGCCACAAAGCGGCGGCACGAGGACATCGTCCCATCGGAGCTCTGTCGGTTTCCACTCCTAGAAAAGGTGCCCAACAAAAAAGAAAACGAGCCATCGCATCTACGGGGGCGGTGTCGCCAGTGGTCGCCTCTCCGGAGGGATGTTGGGCTTAGGCTTGAGGCTTGCCCGACGCACAGGAGCCGCTTTTCGGAGCGGTTCCTCGGGAAGGGCCGCGCTTACGGTTAGACCTTCGTTGACGTCTTCGCGAACCCGCTTGGGGACTGCGCCGCTGGAGCCTGCCTCCTCGACGCTCATGGCTTCCGACTCCTCGCTGGGCGTCGCCGCCACAGCCGAAACTGCGGTCTCTGTGACACCTTCCGAACCAGGGGTATCGCCCACAGGCTGCGCCTCAGGCTGAAGGCGTCGCTCACCGTCGCTCCTGCTGTCGGCCCTGCCCCCGGCGGACAGCTCGGTGGGCGTCGCCTCTGTGGGAGGCTCGCCACCCCCGCCGCCGGCCGCCTCTTGGGACTCGCTCGACCACATCCATGAGTAGCTCGGACGTGCCCTCATCCCCCACGGGCCCCGTGACGCTTGCGTACGTCCTTACGCATTGGCTGTCTTCGTGGCCGAAGCGCCGACAGAGAGCACAACGCGGCACATGACACTCTCGACGAATGTGGCCTTTCCCTCGGCACCGGAGGCACAGCGGCGCCCTGCCCGGTACAACCACGAGCGCCAGGTCCCCAGCGACGCGCAGCTGATGAGGGAGGGAGTCCACGGTGACTCCGGCCTTGAGCCTGATGGACACCGAGCGCGTCGTGGACCACATGCCGGCGCACCCCTGGGCCCGCCACATGTCTCTGGCGACTTCTGTCACCTTTCCGTAGGGCGCCAAGGCCACTCGTACTTCGTCGTCCGGAACGTGGTGCAGCAGCCAGTGCAGCTTCAGACGCGTGTCCTGGTTGCTTGGGTCGACAACGACGCACCGTCCCTCCTTGACTGTGACGTCCCCGGCGGTGAGCAGTTTTTTCTTGCCCTCGGCACTCTTAAAAGAGACGGCCCAAACGTGGTTGTACTGGTACGCCCCCAAGGCGACCACCTCGGGGAGCAGCGCCAGGCCAACCAGGGCGTCGCGAAATGTTCCAGACGGTATGGCCTCATGGTCACTTCGGCGTGCAAAAAAGCAGTATTCAAAATTGTTGTATGTACCTGTTGGAAGCGTTGGCAGGATAACTTGGTAGTCCCGTTCGGCAGAAGCCATGTTCCTGTTACCGCGGCCAAGGGCCGCTGAAACCGCTCCAGAGGAGCTCGACATTCCACGTCTGCTCACGCCGGTGGCAGGAAATGGAATCCTCTTATAGAGTTGGAAATAAGTAGTAGGTACCCGTGGTGAATGCTTGTGATCGGCCTCGAAAATGTTGCGTGGGGTGCTGCCTCACAGGTTCTGCAGCCAAAAGTGGCATTGTGCGGCAGAGTCTGACACGTTTCTGAAAGATCAACGGGATCGGGACCAATGGATGGCTGCAATTCCGGTAGAACAGTTACGGGCACCTCGGAAAGCGCACGCTACCCGATTTATATGCTCCTTGCATTGTGTGCAACAAGACTACATTCAGTCCGCAGGTGTCAAAAAGGGAGTCCCATACCTTTTAGTTCAGCGACGTTTCGTCCACAACTTTTTTTTTTCTTTCAGTGATAATCGTAAAAAAAAATGTGTAAATATCGCAAAATGTACGACAAAATAAAAAAAAAAAGGCTCGAGGTACACCTAAGCACTTCTTATGAGTTGTGAATGCGAAAGCACGCACGCCGCTCTTCGCTCCCTTTAATCTGCAACGTACAACGCGCTGACCCTGGGCGTGGAACGGTGGAGCCGCTGCCTCGCGGACACGCAGCGCCATCGGGTGAGCGATCGTTCAAACTGTCATGTGCCTTGCGGCGCGAGGAAGGAACAGACAGCAACGTAGTTCCCTGCAGAACGAACCCGTTGGTTTGCTCCATGCGCCGTGTATATTGCCACGCGTCGTACAACCGATAAGAGGCGAGCTAACGCGGTGATCAATGATAACACAACAGTGTGAAAACACAGTCAGGGTGACACCTCACAAACTGACGCGCAGCGGCCAATGGGAGCCTCGTCGACGCGCGCCAGCCAAAGGGACCGAAGTGTAAAAGGTGCCGTTGGCTAGCTTTGCGCGGGGTCCGCTGCGTCTGAAGCGGACGCCTTTCCATTGAGCTACTCAACAGCTCGAAATAGTCGTTTTTCGTAACAACATGGACTTGCGGATGTCCTTGGGCATAGGCAGCTTCCTATTGTGGGGCTCGAAGTACGATAGTTTTAACATCGTAATGTTCAGGCAGACGAGGGGGAACTCCTCGTTCGTAGTTATGCAGCCGGTCGACTGTAGGTCGGAAAGTTTGCTGCCAATTTCCCTGGAGCAAAGGCACTCCAGGCTCGAAGTCGGACAGCACCACGGATTGGCCACATTCGCACCTATGGTAAAGAAATCATAGGCATGCATATTCAACTCGAAGTACGCACTTCGTGCTTGACGTTTGCGCGTTTTTCAAGCTCTTACCAATTCGTGTTTGTAAGACGAGCGATGTCTTCAACCACGAGAAGGGGCGACCAGTCGGCGACGCTTTTGTGCGAATCGGCTTGGTGGTCGGGCGTGTCGTGCGGGATGAATCCTAATTGTTTTGATCGGTCCAATATTTTTCTTTCGAAGGAAGACAGATTCGCCGGTACCGCGAACGACAGTTCTGAAGTAGAGGTCGCATGCCCGTCGTCCGCTGCCATCGCCGTCCAGCCCGCGAGTCCCGCGATACGCGCGATACGACGCCATGTTGAGAGTTACGCGGTGACCGCACAGAATTCTTCCGGTTGTCTGTGCAACTACTTTTTTTTTTTTTTTCAATCAACGTATTTGCAGTTTTTTAGAAGCCACAAAGATTGGGTTTCATATTTTTTTTTTTTCTATTTTTAATATTCAGAGTGGGCCTTCAATAACCCACGACTCCGATAAAATTGGGTGGTTGTGTCTTAAGCTTAGAAAACGGTCCGTGACCACGGAGTAGAGAGTGAGCGCGACTCAAACCGGCCAGTTCTCGATCGGCGGTTATCAGGCGGAAAGAAACTGAATTTCGAGCCGCGAATTCTGTTCTGCGTAGTTGGGCTCTCATACGTGATGTACAACTAAAAACCTCGGCGAGCATAAATACCATGTCAGTGTCCCTCTAAAGACATTGCAGCCGCACTTGCCGTAATCCGTGCAAGCTAATAGGTCCTTGGACAGTATTTTACGCTTTCTGTCGTTATTTGTGTATCCTATAACCGAGCAATGGTGTCCCGATGATCGGGGGACTGTCGCCATCCAAGCCCGTGGCTCGAATTAAGTTTGGGAGTTTAAAACAGAGAAGAAAGCACAAACGAAGTTTGTGCAATGCATGCACCCAACACGGGCGAATCCTCTCATCCGGGAATTCCACTCTTTTTAACGCACCACCAAGGGGGAAAGCGCTGGTAGCCCTTTCCCATCTTCTCTCTCGCTCTCAAAATGGCGCTACCGACGATAAAATTGTCTATTCGCGACTCCAGCGAACTATAGGGGTGCGCGCTGGTCAGGCAAAATGGTGGACTAAAGGAGGTCGTTTTCGTCGTTCAGACAGCTTACCAGCATAAATTTCTTGCACTGCAGCGTAGAACCGGTGTTACATATGAAAACAAAGCGATTTTTAGACGGTAAAATCTTTCTTCTATTCAGTGCGTAGGAATGGCACAGCGGAAGCATAAAAATAATTACTGGAAACTTTGTTTCTGTGCTGCCTACGAAAACCAAGCATCGATAGCAGACGACAGATGTCGAAATGACCTCCTCTCCTGAGCTTCTCTGCGTTGCCGCTACGCGGCTCCTAGTTTGCGGAGAGAACAGCGAAAGGGAAAAGACAGAGGAAACAAAAAAAAAAAAAACACGCGCATAGTTGCCGAGAGTGTACCCTTCACCTCCGCATCGCAATGAATGAACGGACGTGACGCAATACGAAAGACGTCTGCGCATGAATACCCCGACCCGCCCCCAAGCGGCAAACACGCCAAGGTCCACGAGGGTCGCCGCAGAGCGCGCTAACGTCACGCGTGGGTGCACTAGAGATGACTTCCAGTGGTAATTACCAGTTCTGACGAATGGTACTTACCTGAAGTTAGAGCGGGAATTTAGGTGGCGCCATGGGCGTTCCCCCTTAGGGAAGTATTCTCCCCTTCCGACTTCATCTTTCCGAGTTAGTGGTTACAGCACAGCTTGCGGCTGCATTGAGATGGTGGGTCCCCCACCAGGAAGACAGAGTATAGGCACTTGTGCACTCAGAACGCTTTTATTTCCCGTTCTGGTGGTGGCACCTGGTTGGAGCTCTCGCTCTACACGTTACCTCTGGTGCCATGTTGAGCCACCTCGACCTGCGACAGGGAAGAGAATGTGATGATTCACCCCGAAAATGGGCAGGGATGCGGTGGGAGTGTGAACTTGATAGTAAGTGCTTCCATAGGCTTCGTATAATTCCCGCTCTAACTTCAGGTAAGTACCATTCGTCAGAACTGGTAATTATACTTCAGCCTCTGTCGCACTTACTATCAAGTTCACAACTGCTTGTTCAAAGCTTTCGCATGTGTTCTCAGCACCTGGGTTCCAAAGTGTGCCCGGGTATCTGATTGGCGTCGGTAAAAGCGGTTAAATGTCGCCTCGGAGGACCAGTCAGCTGCTGCTAAGATGCCAGCAAGTGGTACTCCGACCTCCACAGCTTTGAGGTGGCTGCTCCTCGCGTTGAGTGCGCTTTGAAAACCGACGTGTCAATGCCCGCAAGCGTTAGTGTATGTTTTATCCAGTGAGCCACTGTGTCCCGTGCTGCTGGGCGGAAAGGCTTTTGCGTAGTGAGCAGAAGCTGCGTGTGGGTGCCTCGGAGTCCTGCAGTCCGTTCGAGGTACACTTGCAAGCATTCCACTGGACACAATTCCCGAACCTCTTCGAATGCTGGGAAGAAGAGGGTGGGAAGAGGTTTAGATGCCCCAGAAGTCTTTCTGAGGCCACTGAGCACGAGCTCCCAACCCGTAGATTGCTTACGGATGTGACATGTTGAAAGCAGGCACAAGTCTGACGTCCTGCCTGCTGAGGAAGGGCTAACAACATAGCTAGCTTGCTAGTGAGCGTTTTGAGGCTAAGGTCTTTGTTAGGACCCCATGACTGCAGGAGGGTTGTCACTGTGTCAACCCTCCAAGTTGTGGGGTATCGGGGTTTGGGGGGGTTAGAATTAAACACTCCCTTCATAAGGCGCACCACTGAAGGGTGTTCCCCTAGAGGGCAACCGTCAAAGTTATGCAAGATCTGAGACAAGGCAGAACGGTAACATCCTATAGTGCGATACGCCAGGCCCTCCTTAAAGAGGCTAGCGAGGAAGTTGAGCACCTGTGTTAGAGTGGGAGAAAAGGGATCAACAGTCCTTGAATGGCACCAGCGTTCCCACCTGCGCCAGCAAGAGGTGTAGGTGAGCTGTGTTCCCCGCCTCCATGATGCCTCAATGAGGTGTGCAGCCTGCTCCGAAAGTTGGCTATGTGTTTGCTGGAGTTGGTCAGTCTCCATGCTGCTAGTGTCAGGCTCCCTGTGCTGAGCATTGGATGTACCTGCCCGTCGTGGCTGCGCAGTAGGTCGCGTGATTGGGGAAGAAGACGCGGTTCCTCGTACGAGTGGTGCAGCAGCGAGGCGTACCATGGCTGAGATGGCCAGACTGGAGCTACTAGAATGAGCGGACTGTTGGAGGTCTGCAACTTGGCAATGCATCTGCTCACAAGGCTGAACGGTGGAAAGGCATAGAGGCCCTGACCCGTCCAGTCCTGGCTGAGAGCATCCACTGCTGCCGCCTGAGGATCCGGCTTCCAGCTGTAGTAGTGCCTCACCTGGTGGTTGGAGAAGTCCGCAAAAAGGTCCGTGTGCACGGGGCCCCACAGACGTTGACCCTGCTGAATGTGAAAGGGCACAGTTTCCAACTGCTGGCATCCATCACCCTCCTGGATGCTTGGTCTGCCTCCGTGTTCATGTGCCCCGGAAGGTGTTGCCCCTGACACGGT
>JABSTQ010008622.1:0-25293 GCA_013358835.2 Ixodes persulcatus | reverse complement strand
GGCAGCTAAAGCTGCTGGAGCGTGCAGCAGAGAGGGAAGATCGTTTGATCGACGTCCTCACTCAACTTGTGACGAAATAAAGCAAAAGCCTCACAGCTTCACACCACTGTGGCATTTATTTGTTCGATTGCATATATGTCGATGGTCTGTGTTGTCAACTGGCCTATCTACTTGTGCCTAGTGTAGGGTGAGCCGCTTCCAGATGCGTAGTTAACTGGCTGCTGTAGCTGCTCCCGATGTACGCTGTTCGAGGCGGGGTTTAAGCCGCACGTCCGGAGGCTTCCTGGCTCGTGACGACGACCATTCCCCGAAGTGAAGAACCCAGGGGCCCAGTGGAGGTGGGAGAATCGGTAACGTAACGAACGGTTTAATTACATGGTTGCGATACAGTCGTCAAATCCGAGAGAACAACGAAGCAGCCTCACGCTCCGCCTTATATAGGGTTCGTTTTCTCCCTCACTCTCCGCCAGGGCAGCAGGTGCGAGTAGCAAACCGCCGCCAAGTGCGTTGCTGCAAAGACCGCCGCGTCGTAGCCAGAAGTGCGTCGTAGCCATGGTTCTCCGCAGTTAGGCCCTGCCTCTCTCCCTTTCAAGTGCGATGTAGCCAAAGTTCTCCGCAGTTAGGTCATGCCTCTCTCCCCTTCCGGAGCGCACGAACCCACACGCACACACAAACACGTCCCGTTGACGTCACGGACGCGTTGAGACTCGTTTTGGGCAGGCTCCGACAGGTGGGCGACAGTCCCGGACAGATCGTGACTCGTTTCCGCAGCGTTGAAACTCGGAAGAAGGTCGCCGAAGGTTCCATTCTTAACAGCCCCTCCGGGGCCAGGGAAACCTCGAATGGCCGGTGGTACAATTGCTGGCCTGAAGAGGTGGGTTTGGAGTAGGCCTTGAGAAGACGCTGCAAGCACTAAACAAACTCCCAAACCTCTTACAACGGAGGCATTAGCGGAAACATCCCCCACAACACCACGCCACACCGCAGTCAAACGCTCGGAATTCGCCAGAGACCCGCCAGACTGGATTACGGATTACCAAAATTTGCCAAAACAATGCAATCTGACCCGCTGTCGCCAAAACAAAACTCATTTTTCTAACGAGGTCACTATGAACAAAATACAAAAGACAAAAACTCTTCGCAATTTGTGAGGTCATTTTGGGGTTTTAACGAAGTGCCCCCACTTAGATCCTCATTCCCGTGGATGACGAAGACCTCTGAGATCATCCCTACTGTTTTTCGTGATGTCAGAAAAATCTGCTCAACCCATCGGCATTGCATGCCGTTAAATTTGCCTTCCCTTTTTCTTACGCTGGTCATAGCGATCGATTTTCACGTGATTTCTAGACGTGAAAATGCGGTCCTTATAGCGCCGATAAAACAATCCGCCTTTTTCATGCCCCGTCACATTGGTTCTAGCAATCTCCTGAGCTGTACCGCGAAACCCTGACACACTAGGGTCGCTCTTCTGCTCGACTGTCAAAGACACTCCGTCTACTCGTAGCAGAGGACCAAAGTTACGTGACGCCGGAGCTACGAGAGATCTTTCACTGATCCCGTCTTCCTCCGCCTTTTTCGCCGGCGCGTTGGGACGGCGTACGCTTTCTAGTGCTACGAGGTCAGGCTGTTCTACAACCTGGTCCCTCTCATCCCGATTTTCTGCCTCCAACTCTGGGAGTGCTTGCTCCCTGTCAGCTGCCTCTGGCTCTGGATCACTCGTCAACAAAGGGGCGACCTGACGCGATTTGGACCTCGTACACGACTGAACTAACCCTCCTCCCAGTTGTTGACCCCTTTCGCGCAGCAGGAAATCTGACCGGTTAGAAAACAAATAAGGATACTCCAACGGGACTGTTTGCGAGACAGCCGCCTCGGTTACTAGCTCTCCGAACGGGCCAGTTATCTTTACTGTCGCCATAGGCAGACAGACACTGTGCTTTTCGAGCAGCTGCTTGATCCAAACTACCTTTGCAGTAAAATCGGAGGTCGTTACATACGACGGATGAACAACGTCCATCGTCGCTGCACTGTCCCGAAGCACCCTGCACGGCTTTCCGTTTACCTGGAGCTCGTGAAGATAGGGACGAAGAAGCTTCAGGTCCTTGTCACTACCGTTCACGTACGAGAACACAACCCGCGGTTTCTTACATCTGGCCGCTGTGTGTCCCGGCTCCTGACAGTTGTAGCACAGGAACGGCTTCCTTGCCTCGAACTGCCCTGTTGGGCTTTTCCGCGCCTCGTCTCCGTTCGAGTGTTCTGCGCTCTTTTCTGGGACCTTTTGTCCTGCTTCGGGCTTCTCGGGCCCGTTTTCTCGCGAGCCGTTTCCCTGTCGGAAGGTCTTGCGCTGATCGCTCCGGCCGGGTTCGCTTTCCCCTCCGCTCAGCTTTCTACGCGTTGCGTACTCTTCGGCTAGCTCAGCGGCCCTTTCGACAGAGTCGACTCCCACCCTATCCTGCACCCAGAGCTTGACTGACTGAGGAATGCTACGAAAGAACTGTTCGAGGCACACACACTCGACTACCTTGTCTCGGCTTTCGTACACTTCCTCGCTCTTCAACCATTCTATCAGGTTGGTTTTAAGCCCGTACGCGAATTCCGAGTAGCCCTCGCTGCTCTTTTTGAATGCGTTTCTAAACCTTTGACGGAACGCCTCGGCAGAAAGGCGGTACCGCTTCAAAAGGCTGGACTTCACCTTGTCGTAGTCGTCCGCGTCTCCAGCACTAAGGCGCGCGAAAACCTCTGCAGCCTCACAGGGCAACAAAGTCAAAAGCCGTTGCGGCCACGTTTCTGGCCCGAAGCTCAACTTCTCACATGTCCTCTCAAAGTTAACTAAGAACAGGCCCACGTCTTCCCCAACTTTAAACGGCTGCAGCAGCTTCTTCATTTGATACGACTCGGTCTCACTTGCTCGTACCGGAGCCCCAACTCTACTGTTCTGCGAGTTTAATCGCTGTTGTTCAATTTCGAGCTCTAGCCTTTTCAGCGCTCACTCATGGTCTCGTTCCTCTTTCGCTGCAGTCTGTTCCTCTCTCGCCGCAGCCTGCGCTTGTTCCTCTCTCGCTACAGCTTCGCTCTTAGCGTTCTGAAGCAGTTCCCACGCAATTTTAATTTCCTCTGCTTCCGCGCTTTCTGAAATAGCTTTACTGATCTCAGATTTCTTCATCTTTTGCTCCACCTCCACACCCAATTCTTCACATAAACAGAGTAAATCTGTTCTCAGTAACCTCATTAGATCCATGATCGCTGCTCTTTAGCTTTGGCTTTGCTATAAAACTTGTCGCGAGGTTGTACACAAACCTAGCGCACGAGTCAAATACTAAGGATTCCCAGCAGTTCAAAATTCATTACCCATAATCTGAAGCCTGGCGAATCTCAAAGCAAAGTCCAAACGCTCACCCACAGATGTAGCACGATGTCGCATGGTCCGATCACAACCGCTGCCAACCAGTTGTTCGAGGCGGGATTTAAGCCGCACGTCCGGAGGCTTCCTGGCTCGTGACGACGACCATTCCCCGAAGTGAAGAACCCAGGGGTCCAGTGAAGGTGGGAGAATTGGTAACGTAACGAACGGTTTAATTACATGGTTGCGATACAGTCGTCAAATCCGAGAGAACAACGAAGCAGCCTCACGCTCCGCCTTATATAGGGTCCGTTTTCTCCCTCACTCTCCGCCAGGGCAGCAGGTGCGAGTAGCAAACCGCCGCCAAGTGCGTTGCAGCAAAGACCGCCGCGTCGTAGCCAGAAGTGCGTCGTAGCCATGGTTCTCCGCAGTTAGGCCCTGCCTCTCTCCCTTTCAAGTGCGATGTAGCCAAAGTTCTCCGCAGTTAGGTCATGCCACTCTCCCCTTCCGGAGCGGGCTCCGACAGGTGGGCGACAGTCCCGGACAGATCGTGACTCGTTTCCGCAGCGTTGAAACTCGGAAGAAGGTCGCCGAAGGTTACATTCTTAACAACGCTGATCCCGCTTCCAGAAGTAGTCTGCCAGTGCGTTTCTGACTTCTTCGCCTCTCCCATTACACACGTCAGTGTTGCGAGCCGGCTGTGCATAGAAAGAGTCAAGCTCACGTGCTTCGTGCTCCCACTGCCGTTCAACTTTGTCTCTGAATTCCTCGCAGATGTTATGAAGTACACATGCGGCCCTAATTGCTCGCGTTGCGCTTTGCAGGTGGCATTCCATTCTCTTCATAATAAATCGGAAGCGAGCTTTCAGTCTGCCAAAGGCATTTTCGGCTATTCTTCTCGTCTTTGCGAGGTTGTAGTTGAAGGCTGCTTCCCGTGTCTCGCTTGAGGCATTTGCGTACGGCTTTAGCAGGTGTGTAGTCAAAGGGAATGCTTGGTCGCACAAGATAACTGGCTCTACAACAGTACCTTCAAACACTAGCACAGGAGACCGGAAGTGATCACCGTCAACAAGTGTGCACAGTCTTGAATGTCCGTACACGTTGGCGTCGTGGCGCCTGCCGGGGCTTCCCAAGTTTATGTACCGGAAACGGTACCGGTGGTCAACCAACGCCAAAAGGATGATACTATACCTGTGTTAAGAAAGAAAAGAAAAAAAAGACCAATAAGCATAAAGAGGGCATGTTTCAGAAGTAATGAATTGAGTTTAAAATTATTAATTCCTGTAGGAAACAAAAGCACAGTTTAATTATTTTTTTACATCAACTTCAAAATAATTACAATGACTCAGGAGCACTACATCTATACTTATTTTTTTTTTAAAATTCAGTTGGATGATGTCAGTAAGCACTTTATAGCAAGGGCCTCTATTTCTCTTCCAAATTCGTAAATATATCGCAAATTTCAGTCTGTAGACCAATATTTATCCTAGCAAACAAGTAATGCGGGAAAAGCATAAAGAGACACCTACCACCCCTTGTAGTTGTGGTAATTCGTCGCATGATCTTTGGGTGGCGACACTGGAAAGTGGCAGCCGTCCAGGGCGCCGACAGCGTGCGGGAATCCAAAAACAGCGAATAACTCGCGCATGTGTGCCGTCATCTCGTCCGAACTCACCATCCGGAGCCAGACGTCTTCCAGCTACTGAATCACGGCATCGCAGAAGTCTTTGTACAGCATGTTTATGGTTGAGCGACCGATTCCGAACAAGTGCGCGATTGTCCTGTCTTCGGCGCTCGGGCACAAACGATGCAATCCTACTGCCACCCGCTTCTCAAGGGAGATTGGCTCCCTCATATTGGTTCTCTCTCGCTCCAGAAGGCACCTGCATGACTCCACCAGGAATCTGAAGGTGGCAGGAGAGACGCGAAAGGCTTGCTTGAAATGGAATTCGCCCAAATGGGGCAAGGTGTCTTCGAACCACCGTTCGTTCCTCTGGAAAGTTCACCGTTCTCGACTGATCACGGGTAGGTTGTCGGTCATGAGAGCGGCTATGGTGAAGGCAGTGGCCTGCAGCTGCTGATCGATGTCACTTGAAATTCTTGCCTGTACGTGCGTCGGCATCCAGGTCCAGCTGCCTCTCATCTGAAAGGCGTTGGGTTCTCACGGAGAAAAGTGCCCCAACCACGCGCTTCCACTGTCCAACATCGCGGATATCGCCCTCGGGGTGCTATTCAGGGGTGCTATTCTGGTCACAAACGATCACGTTCGTGTTTCTCGAAAACTCCTCCCCCCTACGAACCGCGCGCTCCTATTGGCCACAGCGCGCGTGATAATTCCACGCGGTTCCCATGGGAACGTTCGCGAAACACGAAAGCAACCGTCTGCCGTAACTGTCTCTTTTCGAGTACGGACCATGACGACAAAGTGACGTATGTCCACGTCCGACCTACGTAGCACATAGCGGAAGTCGCGTAACTAGATTAACTGCGGTATTACTCGACACACCCTACTCTCTGTTTCCCTATGAGTGCGAGCTAGTGCGGGTGTAGGAGCTACAAGAACGTGCTCCAGGCTTTCAACGTCTCTGTCGAGCAGCGCGCTTGCGCACTGCAAGCCAACGTTCGTGCAAGCATCGTTCACGGTGATGTGCTCGTGCTTTTAACTTCTGTCTCTATTGCACGAGGGGGAAGAAGCTTTAGGTAGGATTCTAAAGCGTTGAAAATGGCGGCGATGCTTGTTGCTCAACGATGGCTCGACCAATGCGTACAATGACGGGTTTTCCGCGAGCACCCGGTAGCCTTCGCGATGCACGACGACTATTTCTGACGACAATACCGCTTGTCGAAAAGCACCGTGTGATCGCAGTGTGACCAGCTGCGCGACGAGAGACGGCGACGATGAGAGATGATGACCGTCGAGCAGCAGCTACTAATTGAATCGCACTGAGATTTTTCGCAACGGGGAACTACAAGGGCGCGGTTGCCACCGATGATCACATAGCCAATGCCCAGTGGATGGTGATCAGAGCCGTGACGGCCGTCGTGAGTGTCGCTGTCAACCGGCTGGGAAGAGACGGCTGGGTCGACAAAACCCCGGACCGAGGCAGCTGAGGCATGTGCGAAAGAAGGCTTTTCCCGCCACCACGACAAGCACACCGACAACCTAGAATCTAACTGAACCTTCGTCACCATCATCATGGGTCTGAAGGAGACCGTCATCGTTCTGAAGGACTCCAACACTTTGTCGCAAACATTACTTTGCCATTAATAACATGGTGGTAAGTTGACGTTAAAACTTCAGGGTTTCTACCGCTTCGAAGTTAGTGCACGCTTAGTAGAAAGGTGCCCGTTTGCGACCAGAATAGCACCCCTGGATGGCTAGGTTGGACATTGTACATGTTCCTTTTAAAAGTACACGGAAGTGACGTCATCACGTCTGATTGGTTGAAAGCAAAAGTGACGTAATTTCCCTAGAAAAATGTAGGCGGAGTTGGCAAAACTGGGCGGAGTCGGCAACCGGACGTGACAACAAAGTGACGTTTCACTTTGTACCGAGTACGTTTCAAAAGGTACTTGCTCCGAAGTAGGTGTCATTGGCAGCTATGTTTTCGGCGGCGAGGCGTCGCCGTCTCGTTACTTCGACTTTTTCTTTAATAGAGCTTTTTTTTTCGCCCGAAAGGCTGTATCGTGAACACCGCGATGCATTCGAACTCCCGGAGGAGATTTTCCGCAAGCAATACCGCCTGCCGAAGAACTTGGTGCGGTGGTTGTGCGACGAACTTCGCGAGGAACCGGAGTTGAGGAGAGTGCGTACCTCGTGGACGGTCATGACTGTGGAGCTTCAAGTGTTGTGTGCACTGCGCTTCTTCGCCACGGGGAGCTTCCAAGGCATGGTGGCGAGCGACGAACACGTAGCGCGGGACCAAAAGACCGTCAGCGTTGCGGTCCGCGCCGTGTCCGTCGCTATCGTGCGTCGTCTCGGGGTCCAGCGTGGCTGGATCCACTTCCCCGAGACGCCGAGCGAGAGGTTCGACGCGGAGAGGGGCTTCAGGCTGCTCGGCAGGATACCCGGCGTCATCGGTTGCGTGGACGGGACCATGGTCTCCATCGTCGGCCCGTCCAAGAACGACCCCACCGTCACGAAGGCGGCATACTGGTGCCGAAAATACTTCTACGCCCTCAACGTGATGGTGGTTAGTACACTCATGTTACGTTATAGTCAAAACGCGTCCCAAATTTCTAGAAAAAAAAAACAAAAACGTAACGCCGATACGGTGTAAATATGCCGTTTTATGACTGCGGGCTGTGGAATCTCACGACTGCACGAGCATCTCTACGTAGCATGTGAGCCGTGAGACGCTTCTCCCAAAAATAATACTTGTCTGTTAAAACGTGCAAGCAAAACAAAAAATTTCGTTTGAAGGTGGTTGTACCTTGCATCCAGCAGGAAGGTGTGTTGACATGCATGTGTCAGACAAAATAACCTGAAAGGTTCTGGAATTGCGACTGCTTTGTGAACCATAAGTACAATCTACTACTTGTGGATTCAGGTGATTACATGTCGATATCTCTCTCACTTTCAGGTGTGTGACGCCGACTGCTGGGTAATGTGCATCGACCCACGGTACCCTGGGTCGGTGCACGACTCCTTCGTGTGGCAATTTTCGTGGCTCCGAAACCGACTTGAGCAAGGGCAGCTGCCACGCGACGGCCGATTCCTGCTTGGTGAGCATACTGAATTCATTCCTTACGCACACGGTGGCTCCCACTGCTTGAAAGCCACAGTACCACACAAACTGTGCTTGTTGTGAGGCACACAGACACAGTTGCTGGAACTTCTTGAAGTGAGACAACACCCAAAGTTTGGCCATTATTCTTTGTTTATGTCCACATAACTCTCACACTCTGCAGGTTACGAAAACCACACTACACCAATCTCATGACAGTGATAGACCGCGCAAGTCATGGGACCGCAGTGCAAGTCGCTGTCCGGTTCGGCCCACTCACTGTTACTGTCTGCCTGTACTCTCTTGCTGGTTGGTTTAAAGCTCGTTGAGTCAGTCTGAAGGCAGGCACTTTGCATGAAGTTGGAGCTCTTTCGCTGATCCCTGGGGGCTCGCCTGGTCGCTTTGAAGGTCGTCAGTCTGTCCGAAGTGCGATCCATTTCTCCTTCGCCACTTCGGGCTCGCCGAATCTGTCCTCAGGTCGTCTCTGTCCCACGCTATGGGTTCTTTTCCCTGACCCTTCTTCTTCGGTCTGCCTAGCTCCTCCTATTAGACCCTCCGTGTCCCGGCAGGAGCTGACCCCCTTCCAATCTGGCCACCCGCTCTCTTTTTCCCATCTCCAACACCCCCGAGGATTAGGAGAGAGGCTCGTCGAACTGGCACCTTATCCCCCTGCTCGCCAAAGACAAGGCCAGCGTGTTCTGCTTTGCCTGTGCCTGAGGTCACAGCCACACTCCCAAAAGCAACAAAGCATTAGCTTTTGTCTGTCGGATGCCAGGGCCTAATAATGCACTTGCATACAACACAGCACCCCTAAAGAATCGAGCACACATCCCATATGACCCACCAGGAAAACACATAGTTGCATGAAATAACAGGGAGTGTGTAGGCAAGCTGGTGTTAATCATAATGTAAGCTGATACTGTAGTCCAGAAATATTAACAAAGTTTTAAGTCACACTTAAGTTACATTATAATTGACATAGTTGCAAACAGCTTTTTTTGCTGTTTTCTTGCCTTTCATTTTAAGAAAAAAAGAATGTAATATGTTCCGTCCTCTACATGTGCAGGTGACAGCGGCTACCCCTTGGAGCCTTGGCTCATCACCCCTGTCCCCGGGAACCACGCGACCTCCACCCCTAGCGGCCGGTTTAATAAGGCGCATTCCTCGGTCAGGTCTCTTGTGGAGCGCTGCATCGGGCTGTTGAAAAACAGATTCCGGTGTCTGCAAAGGCACCGGGCTCTGTATTACCACTCTTCAACAGCCACTGCCATTATTTCGGCATGTGCAGTGCTTCACAACATCTGCCTTGCATCGAAGGAGCCAGAACCGGAGTCAGACTCCGACCCTGAGGTGTCAGAGTTGGAGTCTGAGCCGAGCTCGGAGGGGTCACCGTTGGCTCCCGAGAGGCTGGCTCCTGCCGGCCCTCCGGTCGGCCTTCCGGTCGGCCTCTCGGACAGGGGAAAGGCTCTGAGGCAGCGCCTTGTCGCCCGGTTAGGAACCCGCCGCAGACGTGCCCGTGCGGAGCGCCACACTCAAGGAGTCCGCCGCCACGACGGTGGTCCCGACCACCAGGGACACCGTCGAGAAGCCCCTCAGCGCCCTCGCCAGGGTGGTGCCCAGCATGGACGCCGCCGGCGACGGGGAACCTCTCGCCACCACGACTGAGGTCCTGACCACCAAGGACCCCGTCGGCATCCTTGCCCTCAGAGAAGCCCTCCCCGTGGAAGCCGTAAAGTGCACAGTACGCTTCCTGCTCCACAGTCATGGCCGTCCATAAGCTACGCACTCTCTTCAGCTCCTACACTTTGTGAAGTTCGTCGCACAGCCAGCGTGCTGCCTCCGGATACATGTCGAGTGCATCGCGGTGATATCGATACAGCCTTTTTTTATTTTATGAGCAGAAGGCATGAGACGCAGTGGACAGTGACAGAAAAGGTTTGGAGGTTTAATTGCCAGACCAACAGGTCATCTGGCTTGCCCCTGCAAAGAACTGAGAATTAATTCTGACTACCTCTAGAAAGAAATGTTTGCTTTTGCAGAGATTGATTTCTTAGTTGTTGATTGAAGCAGGGATATTGTTGTCGTAAGCATTGTTTCATTTTACGAATGCTTCAAAGCGTCGTGCCTTCCGCTCCATTTTACTATCTCTTATGGCACTTCATCAAAGTTCGGTGATTGTGTTATCTCAAGACAGTGCGCAGGTAGTTTGTTTTGGAAATTGCTTTATTTCTTAAAGAAAAACTTGTAATTTCATAAATAAAAGTGTGATAACATGGACGGTATTATTTATTTCTTGGAAATAAAACTGAGCATAGACTGGAGCCATGTAAAAATGGGCAGTCTGAAGTATATATCACAGATGTTTTGTTGAACATTCTCGTCTTATTTGAGCACGATAGTTAAATCTCGAAAGGACACAAAAAAATTCTTCGACTAGCATACCACCATATAAACACTGGACCACTCTGAAAGAAGTATCACAGATGTCGCTCTAAACATTCTTATTTGAGCGCCGCAATAGCAAATTCTCGAAAGATAAAAAAGTTATTTCTGACTAGAAAGGCACCGTATAAACACTGGGTCATTCTGAAGGAATATATCACATGTTTTAAGGACACTATGAAGCACACAGTCTCTAGATTGCATTTCGTCAGACATATGACAATGATGCACATAAAAAGAATAAAGGCCAAGTTCCTTGCTTAGGTAAGACAAAATAAATGTAGCTGCTATTGCAACCCATGACTAGACTGCAGGCCTCTTAAGTTCTCAATGAAAAATTTCTTGACACCGGACAGGAATGAAAGAACACTTCCTATAGTTAGTGACGGGTTAAGAATGAAGTGGAGGCTCGTCCCGCCTGTTCGCACTTCAGCAGAGCAAAGGCTGGAGGCAGACTTGTACGTAATCCGTTACAAGTAACGAAATTACTTGTAATCCCTTACATTTATCAGTAATTTAGTAACGAAATAATTACATAATTTCTAGAGTAATTTTAAAGTAATTCCCTTACATTTTTTACGTAACGGATTCCTTGTAATCCGTTACATTTTTTTTTTTCAGCCGAGTTTGCTTTGGACTCATATGCTCAATTTAGCGGCGCGCTTAAAAAAAACGTCAACACTGGCAACACTGCAGACCAACGTTACTAAAACCCTCAGTTGGGAAACTCACCCTTGAAACCTGGGCCGCTGGCGTCCACCGAGACTGAGCTTAATTAGAGTTCCTGTATATAGCTACCTACGGTAGCAGAGTTGCGCATTTAGCCTCGGCGGGTGGCCGTAGCGCCGGCTTTCCTGCACGCCTTGGATGCTTTGCACCCCACGTGACTAAATTTGGCGAATAGCGGCGCCGCGCGCGCCGCCGCGCATGGAAAACAGGAGAGGAGGAGAAGGGAGGGCGAAAGCAGGAGAAGATACACCGGGGCGCGAGCAACGTCGGCGGAGCGACCGTAAAGGTGGCTTTCTTGCACGGCGCCGGATGCTTTGCTCCTCACGTGATGCATCTCGGCGAATAGCGGCGTGGCGGCGCGGGGAAAACAAATGCGCAACTCTGGCTCCCGTAGGGAGCCTATACAGGAACTCTAAGCTTAATACGATAACAACGCCACCCTTTAGCGACGAGTTGAAACTTAAAAGTTGCTTTACATAGCTGCTGCGAGATGGCCCTGCGAGATGGCGCCACCGGCCCTTGCCCGACTCGACGTGCAGCCGTGCAGTTCCCAGAGTGGACGCTGCGGGAGAAAGGACGGTGTTGCGATCGCCATTAGCTCGGTTCTCGAGTACGGATCGGAGCCACTTTCTTAAAGCAGGCTCTATGGCAGTTTCCCAACTGAGTGGTTCTAGTAACGTTGCTGCAGACCATCTCTCCCGCGCCCACGTACCCACGTGCTCTCCGCCAAACGTTGCTACCGCCAGCCAAGAGCGCAGCCGTTTCGCTAGCTTCGGTTCGCGTTTCGATGCTGAGATGCCGAAATTACAGCCAGAAATTTAGAGATGAATGGCTCAAGGACCCTATGCTGTGCAACTGGCTGGTTTGCAAAACCAAGAAATGTGGGACAAAAGTTGCCGAGTGCAAATATTACAGGTGTGAACTTGGGACCAAGTACTCTGATCTCGGGAAGCATCGGCTGACAGAAAAACACAAAACCGCCGCGGCGTGTGTGTCATCGACGCAGTCTCAGCTCCCTTTTGTGAGGGGAGCTGAGACATTACATTACAAATAAAAACCGTCCTAGTTGTTTTTCAGTGTAAGTTTAACCTCTCAAAATACTTTTGATATGATTATTTGAGGTTCACTTACTTTAAAAAGGTTTAATATGCTTTTGAAATTCAGCGAATATTTTAGCGACTTCCTGGCGAATCTAGCGACTGTTTAGTGACTTCCTGGTCTCAATTTAGCGGCGCGCGCGCAAAAAAAGATGGCAACACTGAGCGCGGTTTACTTAGTACTCTGCATGCCCTTCGCTGCCCATGGCAAAGCGGACGTCTATCTGGAGAACACCGGAGTAGGCTGCAGTCGGTTCGTGCTCCGTGCGTATTTGAACCACACCAAGAAAGGTACCTACACACGGCAAACGTGCATTTACATTTCCTTATTTTTTCCCGACGTTCTAATTAATTGTTGTTTTGAGTGTCCTTTTTTGTATTATATTTATATACTGGCAACTTTTTTAATTTTTTTATTCACCGACGTCTCAACCGAGGCTCGACCTGTTCAGAACCAACGGAAGAAGAATATCGAGCCAAACCTTATTTATTATTTAATTATCACCTTACTGTTACAACTATGTTTTGCTATTGTCTGGCAATATATGTCGGTATAGTAAGATGGACATAAATCAATACTTATTCTAGTTTTGGCTAGATGTATATGACTTCCACAGCTTCGAGATTTAGACACTGCAGAATTTTAGTAGATCGGTCCGATGACTCCGACAACGATACCCGATATCCCGCCGCCGCCTTTGCGCATGCATCGTACCGTTATCGGGGGCATCGGAGGTATCGGAACGATCTACTAAAACTCTCAAATATCAGGCAACGGCTGTAACTCCATTGCTTCGCTGAAAAAGCTCAATGTAGAGCATGAAGTATTCGTGAGGAACAATATGGAACTCCCATCCAGTGCCTCAGTTCAGAGGGTGTTCAGCGTAGCAGTCAACATATTGAGTAAGAAATAACGCAGAATGTCTAACGAGACTTCCGAGAGTCAGCTGTTGCTCAAAATGCTCAAGGTCGTTAAATGGAACAGGTTGCAACAATAAGAACTTAAATAACCCTCTTCCCTTTGTTTCTTACCCGAGGACAATAATGTTGAAAGTAACGCCACGAAAGTAACGGATTACTTTTTGAGGTAACGGTCAGTTACTTTTATGGGAGGGTAATTGTAATTGTAATAAATTACAATTTAGCCTTGAGTAATTGTAAATGTAATTCCTTACTATTTTTCAGTAACGTGTACAAGTCTGGCTGGAGGGGACCTTGCTTCCTCTCCACTGTTCGCTCTGCTAAAGTGCAAAGAGGTGGGAGAAGCTTCCACTTCACTGTTAACGTGTCGCTGTTCGTCAAACACAAGACATGGCTTGCTTGAGCAGAAATCCATCTGTTGCCCAGCCAATATTTTCTACTTGCTTCACAGGTCTTAGCCAAGGAAAATTGACAAACCCAGCTCTTGGCGATTGCTGTAATCTGACTATTGCACCTATCTCAAAGGCAGCAAACTTAAACAGCCGGCTTGGCATGTGTAAGAAATAAATAAGTAAATAAAATGCAGCAAAATTAAACAGCCGGCTTGGCATGTGTAAATAAATAAGTAAATAAAAAGAAACTACATGAAACGGCCAGCTTGGCGTGTAAATAAATAGGTAAATAAATTTAAAGCTCGGTGTCGGGAGGGGTGGGGGCTGTGGCCAGGGCTGCGGCCAGCGCTGCGGCCAGGGCTGCGGCCGGAGGAGCGGGGTGGGCCGGGGCCGGGGCTGCAGGGTTCAGCGCTGCAGCCAGGGCGGCGGCCAGGGCTGCGGGGTGGGCCGGGGCTGCGGGGTGGGCCGGGGCTGCGGTGTGGGCCGGGGCTGCGGTGTGGGCCGGGGCTGCGGTGTGGGCCGGGGCTGCGGTGTGGGCCGGGGCTGCGGGTTGCTCCAGCGCCCTGCTGGCCAGCAGGAGGAGCAGCTGGACCAGGGTGCTGTGGGTGTTTTCGTGCCCCGAGGCCGTCCTGTCCAGGTTACTGGAGATCCGTTCCAGGACCTCCAGGAGCTTAAATGGCAAATGAGTTTCATTCACATTGGGCAGCATATTTCCATACACCCATAGTATGCCAAGACCTTGCTCATGCCACAACTCTGTTTCATTCTGCACCATTGTGGACATGCACTGCTTTCTGTGGCCTCGTGGCAGCACCTTGGTCTGAAACTTGTTAATTGTAAGTGCGCGTAAGGTTTAGTTTGAGCCTGTACCCGGCCTCGGAACTCCCTCTCCTCAGCACCCTGGTCCATGTTCTGCTGCAGCAGCAGGGCCTGCTGCTCCACGGCCTGGATGGCAGCCGCGTCGTGCCGCTCCTGCCGAGACTGCCGGGGGGGGGGGGGGGGGGGGGGGGGGCGCGAGGCACGGTGGGCCGCACCCACGGCCCCTGGCGTGGTATTCTGTCTGCCAGGAAACCGAGTATAGGTGATGATGGTGCTCATACCTGCACCACTGATGATAGGTCCCGCTTGCCCTAGCAAGAGAGCTTACCTCGTGAGGTGGAGGGCACCGGCTCGGCTGCCATCTGGAGCCTGCTGCTGCTTGACCTCTCCTGGAAGGGGAATTTATACCAACTCGTAAGAACACACAGCCTTGTCTATGCTTCCCATGTGTTCACCAAAGATTTTGATGAGCATGCATTCTACTCGGGGGAGAACATTTTGAGTATGCCACCTTAGAGGCATTCTCACTTTGTTCTTTTGCCAACGTTTCCAATGAGTACCGGGATATATGTCTAGTGCTAGCATATCATCTTCCCAAAAATTATAAGCAAGATACCACAGGGATTTCTGGCAACAGCCAGGGGCCTAGGTGTCAAAAATGACACATGTCCCTGTTTGAGTGTCAAACTTTACATTTCGCCACTACATGGACTGATGTAATGTCTTCCGTTAGAGCTCCTAATATTTGGAAAAGGCCAACACCTTTCTTAAATGCATTCTCATTGATATTCCGCGGTGCAGAGCATTGGTGCCCGCTGCGCTGCACTCTGTGTTAACATGATGGTAATTGTTGAAGTACGTACCTGCTGCAGGTCGTCCGGTTCGGCGGGTACCCGCACCCCAGTGGCCCCGAACGCCGAATCGGCGCCCACCAGCGTCAGGATCCTGGCCAGGGACGACGCTAGTGGGCACACGGTCGAGCTCCCACCCCCGGTCCTTCTGTTGACAACGAAAACGACTCAATAAATTTTTTTGCACTATCAGCAGACTACAAAGATTACCTTGCGGCCTCGTTCAGCACCGCAGCTCGCTTCCGCGCCTTCATCACGCGCCGGGACCAATGCTCCCTCCACTGCTTGGAGCTCTTGGTCGGTGGCCCCAGCGCGTTCAGGCGCCGAGCGAGCTGCTCCCACAGACGCTGTTTGTCCTCCCGCGTCAGGGCGGAGGAGAGGTCGGTGGCGTGGCGCGCGAGCGACGGGTGCTCAGTCATGAAGGAGAGTTGCTCCTCCTTCTGAGCAGCCGTCACTCGCGTGCTCCTCGTTGGTTCCGCCGACCCCTCCGCCGACCCCTCCGCTGCCCCCGGCACCCCCGGCTCCTCGTGGTCCGACATCTTTCTTTGAAGAAGGCGGGAAGAAGGCGCGCATCCCGCATTATATTGGAACAACTTTCTCTCCAATTAACTCTTAAATGTATTGCAAAAGGACACAAAAAAGCGGTTTGTTTTAACAACGCCCAACAGGTTTTTATTGTTTTTCATTTTTTTTACCTGTAATAGAACAGATGCGACGGCCAACGACGCACAGGATTGGTTGCCGTTTGTTCACTAAACGCAGGAACTGCTCCCCGCGTCGTAGTAAATCCTACCCCGTATCTCGCGCGTAGGGACGGCTCGGGGAATGTGTAGCTCCTTCCGCTCGTCGGGGGTTGGCTCCGGACGTCGCTCAAACGGGTGACAGGTGTCAAGTTTGCGATGACGTAGCGGCGTCAAAGTGGGCGGAACCGCCACGTGAGTGTTGCTAGGATACGTTCCTCCTTCCCATTACGTCACTTCCATGTACCTTTTCTCAAATGTCCAACCTAGCGATCCTGGGGTGCTATTCAGGGGTGCTATGTTGCGCTTTTTGGACTCCCAGGAGACTTGGAAGAGGGAAGTGACGTCAACGACAAGATAAACGCAGATTGGATGTTGACAGAAGAAAACAAAATCAACATCCAATCTGCATTTGCTGCGTTGTTGACGTCACTTCCCTCTCCCTAGTCTCCTGGGAGTCCAAAAAGCGCAACATAGCCCCCCTGGGTCGCTGAACTCATCAGACACAACTTTCTTCGTGTTATGACATAGCGGGGGGAGGAGCCGAAAGATTCCTGCGAAGTTTTCTTTTCTCACAAACCCGCAGATCCGTATATCTTCGTGACGTTTTTCATTGAAAGGGGGAAAAATCCCTACCACTCCCTAGGCGCCGAGATAGAGCAGCACGAGAAAGCACGCGGAGACCAACGTGGTTCGTATACATATAATGTCACGATGAAGATTATCAGCTGCGACCTTGATGGTCTCTAAAAGGCACAGCGGAGGCTTGGGTAATTGCATTCTAAAATCAACACCGTCGAACTTGATAGTCTGATATTGTTCTTATTTCCGCCGATAAAGCAGATTTACTAAAAAAAAAACGTCCCTGTCGTCCCTTTTATTTATCTCGGCCTTTTGAATTTGATCAGAGTGTAGCCCGACGTGGCTAGGTCACAAGCAGCCGAGTAGCACTGTCCACCTTTGGACGGATTTCGCTTACAGGCAGTTGTCCCCCATCAGCGGGAGATAAAATCCTTTTATGATAGACTTTCAAAGGTAAGCCAAACTGGGATTAATTCTGCGTTCATCAACTGAAATAAGAGTAATGTCAGTTTGGTCAATATTGACAGTGATGTTTTGAGAACGCAAGGACACCAAGCTTTCATCGTACACAACCAAACTTTTCACCGTCGACTCAAACACGCACCATCAAATTTGTCGTTCACAACTGATCATCCTGACCCTGACGTCAAAGTTATGAACTATAAAAGGACGTCACTGAACGCGCCTGCACACAACGAGCCCTGGCACGAGCCTCTCGATTGAAAGTCTGTCATGGCCGCTCGTAAGTTCATGGAACGCGCTCCGTTTTAATTCCAGAATCTCTAGAACCATAATTTAGAAAATAGCACGCTGTGCTGTTTTTCGTCATCGCTCAGTTGGAACGCCTCTAAGCAGGGTCGTCGAAACGGAAGAACGGGGAGGGGGGCGATTCACCCCCCCCCCCCCCCCAGTGGCGTTCAAAAAGGGGGCGCAAAGGGCATAAGGGTGTAAGGGGGGGGATATCGCCCCAGCCCCGGACTATAGCATTTTAGAGACTTATAATAAAAAATGACAGACGTTTACAGTTCTCTATAATGTCGAATTAAAGCGCAGCTCTTGAGGAGGAGGAGGGGAGGGCACGGAGGGGAGGGTAGGCCTCTCCGCCCCCCTCCTCCTATCCTGTTGCTTTCGCATTTAGAGGGGAAACCTAATTGGTGTGAAAATCATGTGACGTCAATTTCCCCACTAAATTTAGTGAAAAAACGTCCCATAATGCAACGCGCGCGCAGTTACGCCGACGGCGACGCCGCTCAAGCTCGAAAGGGGCGCATAAGAGTTGCGCTCTAAAAATTTGGGGGAAGGGATATCCCCCTTTTGCACTACTATCACCCCACCCCCCTTCTCTCTCTCTCTCTCCCGAACAATTTCTACGGCCCTTCCTGATCCCTATTTGAGTGTGTGTTTGTGTTAGTTATACCTTTTTTTTTCCCTTTCCCCGGCTTTTTCTCGCCATCCCCCCTCGCCCCCTCATCTCTCAGACATTATCGACGTCTCTATACACAACGCCTGTGGGTGACCCCGGTGGCGTCGTTGACAGTGGCGGAAGATGAGCTCTGAAACCGCGTACACCGCGCACGGCTCCACAACATCACAAAGTTTAATCTTCGCCTCGATTCCGAAGCGAAGATTTTGGCCTCAAATAACTCCTTCCCAAAGTAGTGAAACGTCACTTTGTCGTCACCAATAACTTCCACAAACGACGATCTTCCGACGAGAAAGTTCAGAGTATTTACTGCCCGCCTAGGTACAATCTACGTTTCATTGACTCTATCGCGGCGTAGGGATGTAGGGACACGCGGGCACGACGTCATCAGTGCAGCCGTTCAATCGGCTGGCCCCACGGTGTTGCTTGCGCGCGCTGCGAGGAAGCTCGCTACAACTTTGTGCCCAACATTCTCGATGGAATTTGAGCACCGAGAGAGCTTGGATGATTGACATCTCGTCCCGCGTGACGCCAACGTCGCGGGAGTCCAATTAGCACGCTCCGCGAACTTCGTGCCCAACTTTGTGTTTGACGAGTTTAGCGACCCTGGTCGCAAACGGGTACCTTTCGAGTTGTGACGTATCGAGAAAGAAGGGGCGGAGCCTCAAACTAGAATGATTCTTGTTTGAGGCTCCGCCCCAACGTTCGGGTTCACGCACGCGCTCAGCTAGAATTTGACGATCCCCCTACGTCGCGATGACGTGTCCACGCAGTTGGGGCGCAGAAATCCCCGCATTTCCCCCTGTTCTTTTTGTTATCTTCTTTCTTTCCTCCGGGAGTTAGAACGAGCGAATAACGAAGAAAAGGATACCTCCCGGAAAATGGAAGGAAACAGAGAAAAATAATATTATCCTTTTATAAAATGCGAAAGATTATTTCATTAATTATGACGTAAAGTAAATTTATCTAAGATATCTCAACTTGTTTTCTCGAAGTCTTTCGCTACGGTCTTTCAAAACAAACATGGCGAAAACCGCGGTAACGACCTTGTGGTGTTTGTGTCTCGTTTGCGTCGTTGCTTTCCCTGTTTCTGCACGATACGGATCGTATTACGAGAAGAAAATATTATGTGAAGGTACGCTGCGACAGCGATCATCTTTTCTGAAGCCTCCGTGAACATAAGCTGCAAATGAAATTTCCTGTTTACCTGTGAAGGAGACTCCAAATGGATACAGAGCTGACGACGACTCTGTGGTAATATACAGACATGTACAAATTACTTAAAAAAGGTAGTTAAGTTAAGTTACTGAGTATCGACGCCAAAAGTAATTGGAGTAGAGTAGAAATTACACATTTGTAATAGTAATTGAGTAAACTACTAACTACTGTAAAAAGTAACGAGTTACTTTGAAGTTACTTTCGAAGTTACTTTTTTATATTTTGTGGTAGCAAAATGCACAGCAGTTTTGATTCGTGAAAAACCCTGCGAGCCTGAAATAAATGCAGTCATTTTATGACTTGCGTTTGCACCAAACAAGTTTAATCGCTCGCAGAAGCAATTTACTTTCTAAGTTATTGATAGAAGAGTTTTCGCCTTTTCCTCCTAACGACGTCCCTAGCTCAGCTAAAGAGACGTTCCACCGACGCGCTGGATGGAACGGCAGCGTTGAGTTTGAGAAACAGGCTGTGCACGGTCGGGTAAGCGAGTGTTGGCATCTTAGGTGTCCATGACGAAACATGTGAGGTTTGCCTCGTTTTGGGGGTTGTATAACAAACTCTCCTCCTTTTGTCTTTTTCTTCGGCAAGTTGAGATTGTTATGACTGGCCCCTCTTTATTCCCACGACGTTTTGAGAGTACGCTGAGCGAGTGCACCTGACCGTCAAGGGTTCAAGTCTCACGCCACGACGATGAGATCATCCGGACGACTGCGCGTATCGTTGCAGTGCTAGTGCTACGCTACCAAAAAAAAAAATTTTTTTTTTATTTAACAGAAGATAAAACGAAGTATACTTCGCCGTGACGCCGGGTCCAATAAAAGGAACTCCCAAGGGAGACTCACAACCCTCGCCGGTGACTACGGTATCCAGACGCGCCTGCCACGCCTGACAAGTAAATCGTTTTCAACAAAGAGGAGGTATCCCTGTCGTGGAAGGTCGGAGGGCTCGAAGGATTACGTGAACAAGCATTGACGCTCGTACAGTTGCAGCTGGAAGCGGGAATGTGCTCCCATGAACGGATTATCCGTGTCTGCGTTTCTGTGCGGTGGAGTCCGGCTGTGCAAGCGAGTATTCGCTGACGACGAGGCGACGATGGGAACAGGCGCCCAGCTGCGAGAGGTCATGCCAGTGGCGCCTCCTGTAGAACCCCCAAACCGCCTGAGTCAGAACTCACAAAGGGCAGGCAACATGAAAACAACAACCTTCGGAGTGCCCCCGTCTTTGCTTGCACGGTTGCAGCTGAAGGCGCGGCGCCTGCGTGCATTACCGGATTAGGTCAATACCCGACCAAGGCTTGTTAAGCATCTCTTCCTGCGTTCGCGCGCGTCGGTGTTATGTTTTGGCTGCTCATCGCCACCTTGGCCCGAGGACGCCTGTGATGCATTTTCTACGGCTGCGCGGGGGCCCCTTGTTCGGGAAGGCCGCTTCATCTGCCGGTGATTTCGAAAGTAGTTAGTAATTTGAGTAGAAGTTACCTAAAAAATGTAGTTAAAGTAAACTACTAATTACCCAAATAAAGTTGTAATTGAAAGTTACCAAGTTACTCGGAAAAGTAGTTAAACTACAGTAGTTTGAGTAGAGTAGTTGAACTACGTCCAAGTCTGGTAATATATGACAAGTAATGAGATTGACGCAGAGTGCACCGGTTGTGAACATGCTGTGGATGATGCAGGAAAGTTTCTTCGGGCAGTTTTAATAATGCTTCGCTCCCTTTGCTCACTGCAGTGATTACGACGGTAGTCCCCATAAGCCATGCTCTTTGCTTTCGGCGCTGAAGAAATGGACGCGACCTCATAATCTCGGGCAGTCTCTTTTACTTACTTTCTTACTTGCAGAAAATCTCGTGCAAAAAAAAAAAAGAAAAAAAAAAGAAAACGGTTTTTTTACACGTCCCTACATAGGTACCTCGCTATCCTATTGGCTTCATTGCGCGTGACGATTCAACGCTCTTTGCCATGGGAACGTTCGTGAAACTAGAAAGCCTCTGTTTGCCGCTAACAGTCGCTTTTCGAGTTCGGGTTGTGACGACAAAATGACGTAAGAACAAGAATGCACGAGACTATTTGCATTGTTTTAACTCGACAACCGTACCCTTTGCGTGATAAACTCGAAAGAACTAAAGCCCCTTGATAAAGGCGTTTTTTTACAAGTACCGCCAACCATTGTTGTGGAAACGCGCGAGGCACGTGCCACGAGCGCGTGCTCCGCCGCCATTCGCTTCCAAGGGCCGCTCATTTCAGTGCTGCGCCGCCATTTGCTTCCAAGGGCCGCTCGAGACACGGACCTCGTGCACTCGCGCATTTGACGCTACTTGCGAGACAAACGCAAACACATCGACGGGCTTTAGAAAGAACATGGCCGCGATGCTCGTCGGATCGACCGCGGCTGGGGTTTGACATGCGATCGGTAGCTTGATCAACGCGCACACGAATGTTTTCGTGCTGTTGGATGAGCCCATTCGGTGGCAGGACCGGATTTAAGACCACGGTGAGCTGGCGTTCAACGTCTCCGGTATAACACTTGGCGAGATGCATGACTTGGCTTCTATTTGTGCCGGTGTTATGAAGCTTGAAAGTGGTGGTGGTGTTGTGGCTCGTAACGGCAGCCTTGCTGAGATTATGAAGACGGTAATAGACCTTCATTCAGGGCTGCTATGCGTCAAGATTCAAAACCTCACCTTGTCACAAAGTGACCAACGCTTCTGCGAGCACGGAGGCAGCAGCCAACGGTCTGAGAAAGAATTGTGCCGCCGCCACGACCGCCAGTGTTCGCCCCAACGGCAAGAAAACAAACGACAAGCTCATTGAGGTTTGTGTACCGCTGACTGCTGATTTATCGGACGACAAAGGTGAATTATGTAAAAGGCAATGTAAGTTTGCCAGCGTTTTGCAAATCTAACGCGTTTCGTTGAAAATTTAATTTGTGGAATTTGTTAACGCCTTGAAAGTTTGTCGGGGACTGCATTGTGAACGAAGCCTTCACGCAAGTGTTTTCTGAAGTGTGTGCTTTGCCTGCATGCATATAAAGACAGAACCGCATGCCTATATGGGGCATAAAATAAAAGAAATTTCGCTTGTCCCGATATGTTGACTATCTATTGAGTGCTGTTGATCGTAGTGGCGTAGCCAGGAACTTTTGAGGGGGTGAGGGGGGAGGGAAGCTGAGGTGAATGAGATGTTCATGACTTGGGGTGCGGGGGGGGGGGGATGTTGTCAAAATTTGTGTGCATATTCTAGGGCCCGCCGGATTTGGGGAGGGGAAGGGGGCGAAGCCCCATAAGCCCGCCATCCCCTCCCCCCCCCTCCCCCCCCCCTGGCTTCGCCACTGGTTGATACCATATGGGGAGCATCCTACATTCACAGGCTGCCATAAGCCTGTGCATAACAACTGAGCTCGTACCACAATGGCAAGATAGTTGCTGACATTCTTTACGTTACGTAGCAGTTCTTTCTTTAGCATATGCTCGCTTTTCCTTCACACATCTACTCTGCTTCCGCTTGTTGTTTATGCTTGATGGTGATAAGTCACAAATCCAGTTAACACTACTCTTTAATTTCAATGAGTTACTGTCACTTTTGAAACGACAATCTATTTAATTGGTATCATAACCTTTACATTAAACATACGTGTGTTGAATGTAGGACAATGGTATCTTTATTGTTTTTCTTGGTCACGGAGGTGACAACCATCCACAAAATTGTACTGGCTAAATTTCTCGTCTACAGTTAATGGCAGGGGATCGAACAGTGTTTCTTAGGATTGTCCGATGACTGACATGCAACTCCAGAAGCTTGGCGTAGAAAGGTAGAATATCTAATTGATACAATAAAATGCCATCAGCAGCCCACCCAGATTTTATTGCGTAAATGACAGTAGCTAGAAACCGCAATAAACGGTCAACTGTAGACATAGGCACTAAGCGTGCACTAACTTCGAAGCGGTAGAAACCCTGAAGTTTTAACGTACTTACCACCATGTCGTTAATGGCAAAGTGGTGTTTGCGGCAAAGTGTAGGAGGCCTTCAGAACGGTGAGGGTCTCCTTCAGACCGATGATGACGGTAACGAAGGTTTCGTTAGATTCTAGGTTCCGTCAACGCACCCCACGACGTCGGTGTGCTTGTCGTGGTGGCGACGAAAGCCTTCTTTCGCACATGCCTCAGCTTCCTCGGTCCAGGGTTTTGTCGACCCAGCCGCCTCTTCCCAGCCGGTTGACAGCGACACTCGCGACGGCCGTCACGGCTCTGGTCACCATCGACTGGGCATTAGCTATGAGATCATCGGTGGCAACCGCGCCCTTGCAGCTTCCCGTTGCGCAAAATCTCAGTGCGATTCGATTGGTAGTCTCTCGGCGCGCAGCTGGTCACACTGCGATCGCACGGTGCTTTTCGACAAGCGGTACTGTCGTCAGAAACAGTCTTTGTGCATAGCGAAGGCAACCGGGTGCTCGCAGAAAACCCGTCATTGTACGCGTTGGTCGAGCCATCGTTGAGCAACAAGCATCGCCGCCATTTTCTACGCTCTAGAATCCTGCCCAAAGCTTTTTCCTCTTCGTGTAATAGAAACAGAAGTTACAAGCACGAGCACATCACCCCGAACGATGCTTGCGCGAGCGTTGGCTTGCACTGCGCAAGCGCGCCTGCTCGACAGGGACGTTGAAAGCCCGGAACACGTTCTTGTAGCTCCTATACTCGCACTAGCTCGCACTCATAGTGAAACAGAGATTAGGGTGTGTCAAGTAGTACCGCAGTTAATCTAGTTACGTGACTTCCGCTATGTGCTACGTAGGTCGGACGTGGTCATACGTCACTTTGTCGTCACGGTCCGAACTCGAAGAGCGGCACTTACGGCAAACGGTTGCTTTCGTGTTTCGCGAACGTTCCCATGGGAACCGCGTGGAATTATCACGCGCGCTGTGGCCAATAGGAGCGCGCGGTTCGTAGGGGGAGGAGTTTTCGAGAAACACGAACGTGACCGTTTGTGACCAGAATAGCACCCCTGGTCGCAAACGGGTACTTTCGAGTTGTGACGTATCGAGAAAGAAGGGGCGGAGCCTCAAACTAGAATGATTCTTCTTTGAGGCTCCGCCCCAACGTTCGGGTTCAAGCACGCGGTCAGCTAGAATCTGACGATCCCCCTACGTCGCGATGACGTGTCCACCCGGTTGGGGCGAAGAAATCCCCTCATTTCCCCCTGTTCTTTTAGTTATCTTCTTTCTTTCCTCCGGGAGTTAGAACGAGCGAATAACGGAGAAAAGGATACCTTCCGGAAAATGGAAGGAAGCAGAAAAAAATAATATTATCATTTTATAAAATACGAAAGATTATTTCAATAATTATGACGTAAAGTAAATTTAGCTAAGATATCTCAACTTGTTTTCTCGAAGTCTTTCGCTACGGTCTTTCAAAACAAACATGGCGAAAACCGCGATGACGACCTTGTGGTGTTTGTGTCTCGTTTGCGTCGTTGCTTTCCCTGTTTCTGCACGATACGGATCGTATTACGAGAAGAAAATATTATGTGAAGGTACGCTGCCACACCGATCATCCTTTCTGAAGCCTCCGTGAACATAAGCTGCCAATGAAATTTCCGGTTTGCCTGTGAAGGAGACTCCAAATGGATACAGAGCTGACGACGGCTCTGTGGTAATATATGACAAGTCATGAGATTGACGCAGAGTGCACCGGTTGTGAACATGCTGTGGA
The DNA here is from genome assembly GCA_013358835.2 of Ixodes persulcatus. Taxonomy (NCBI): domain Eukaryota; kingdom Metazoa; phylum Arthropoda; class Arachnida; order Ixodida; family Ixodidae; genus Ixodes; species Ixodes persulcatus. The sequence continues at coordinate 309 of JABSTQ010008622.1, read as the reverse complement.
TGATGCAGGAAAGTTTCTTCGGGCAGTTTTAATAATGCTTTGCTCCCTTTGCTCACTGCAGTGATTACGACGGTAGTCCCCATAAGCCATGCTCTTTGCTTTCGGCGCTGAAGAAATGAACGCGACCGCATAATCTCGGGCAGTCTTTTTTGCTTACTTTTTATTTGCAGAAAAGCACGTGCAAAAAAAAAAGAGAAACGGTTTTTACGTTTTACAGTCCCTACATAGGTACCTCGCTATCCCATTGGCTTCATTGCGCGTGACGATTCAACGCTCTTTGCCATGGGAACGTTCGTGAAACTAGAACCC